>PQWD01010337.1:0-76431 GCA_019425675.1 Leucinodes orbonalis
GCTGTGGCTTGCGACAAGACTTTTTTAAAAATTTAGTGAATAATTGTCTAACAAAGGCAAATAAATATTGATCCGAGAGTGTAGCTATCAAGTTATATAAATAAAAAGTAATTCTCTACTTTATATAGCCTGGTGTCGCCCATCACAGAAATCTCTTGGATTTGAAATTATACTTGAATTGCAGTTGTTAAAGAATATACAATCATCGGATTTAAACATAAATAAGTTTTCATATAAAACTGTCTATATTTGAACATTATAATGCAATTGAGAAATTTTTTTCAAACAAGAGCCTTTTATCTATTAAGTCGTTCTATCTACTGCCTAATACACAATATTCTATATTTTAGAGACATGACATGCTCAAAATTGTCCCACTTCCCTACTATGTCTGATTGTAAGACAATTATTACTTGTTTTGAAGTATAATATTTTCACAAAAAATGTTATCTAACAGTAGCTGTCGACGTAGAGTACCTTGTAGCCTCAGCGGATTAATAGGTAAATTCAAAAACTAAACAAATAAAAACTGACAGAGTATGCGACGATTCTAAAATATTTATCCTGTTGGAAATCTCCACATACAATTACCTTCTTGGTTGATTTACAAACCTTTTTTAGAACTTCCTCCATAGTGGTCTTCAAATAAGTTATAATCAGAAATGAGCTATATACACAAACTATAATAAACTGCTCAAGCTCTATACAGGAAAGGCAATGGTTCGCTCAATAGAGTGTTCAACAATTCTTTGCGTTCTTTAAATTGTAAATTATCTTGTAAATAGTTATAATGATCCACCTTAATAGCAGACACCTCTCATAAAACAAACTACCAACTTTATAATATCTATATAATATAAAACAATTAGCTTGACCTTATCCATGTTCAGTAAAGACCAAATAATGTAGCCATTTTATGTTCTAGAATAAACCCTTACTTTCTAGTCTTTGCCAGAGAACCTGTATGTAAACATATAACTACTTTAAATAATTGCTAAGCTTCTCTGTGTCAAATGCATATTTGAATGCAAGAATTTGCCTCTATTGTCTTATTATCTAATTTAAATACTTTGAACAAATTCCAAACGTCCTTAAAGTATTTTTATCGCGCAGAAAAAAGCAGCTTATAGCCAATTATTGGCTACAAATATTAAACATAATTAAGATAGCGCAGTATGCCCTATTTCCCTTAAAATAATAGAAAATAATATATCTTTTTCACTAAATAATTAAAATTAACAATTTATAATGTCAATCAAATTGTAATAATATTATTGGTAAAACTATTCGAATCCAATGTCAAATTTCACTGTAAATCTAATATATTTCTTCCTGCGCCACATTCTATACTGTATCGGTAATGTGAACACAAATAATTTTACTAACATTCATCAAACACAAAGAATTATAAAATTTGTCAGTCCTTTTTGTTCATATCACCAGCGGCGTTCCCTGACTATCAATATGATTAATATTGTATTAACTATCAAAGAATAATTCAAATTGTGTGGTCATCAATTCAGAGTAAGCACTCCTGTGAACAATGATTAACACTCGCGGTCCCAAACAAGTACTCAGAATTGGCCCTAATGTTTTCCTATACCATCGCTAAAATAACTTATTATGCACAGGCCATCTAACCCCATATTATGCGCAAGCTTGTAGTTAGGGTTCTAAACAACTGACAGACATACTAGTATAAATATTTTGCAAATACATACATAGAAACACCCAGACCATTACAGACATGTTCATGCACACAAATGTTTGTACTGCCCGGAGAACCTGGAACTCTTGGTGAAGTAACCGACGTCTCGACCATTACACCATACGGGTCAAGTTTTTATACTTCTAGAGTTCTCGTGTCATCAAAATTTCTCAACTTATTCATAATAATCCTCAACAGGTGTATGAAAGGGGTCACACTCACTCGAGCGGACAATCGATCGGCTAACACAAGACGGGTATACATACAAGTTAGTTATGTTGATGGAAATTTACACGATCGAATGCCTTTACAATGCCGAAATGGAAGAGTAGACATAGGATAGTTGCCCCAAATCAGAATGTGCATCGAGGAGATATGATAATGGCATTCTGAACTATTGAATCGTCTGTTAATTCGGACATTTTTGAATTCCGCGAAGATAAAAACCAAATGTTAAATGACAATTGGTAACTAAGTTGATGGTTAATGGGTGCCAACTGACTATAGAACACAACAGTAATGTGATGACCGTATTTTTGCAGTTTGCATCTGCAAAATGCATTGTAACATATCATTTATTTGAGAAAGTATAAGTTACCGAGCTAAGATGCAGCTGAGAGAAAGAAAACGACATGTACAATATTTGAAATGCTTTGACAATCGAAAGCGCCTCTTACAGCGGAACTGAGTGCGCAACTACGAAAACATAAAGGATATCATTTCTGCAGTATTATAGTGTAATCTAAAAATAAATAGAACATCCCAAATCATACATGACCAAACGTCTTGTACTCGCTCGATGAGTAAAATATCTCTAAGTCTATATACTGTCACTCTAATCACCAGAACATGACAAGATTGCCTACCCTTTTAGGTGATTAGGCCTTATCGTCCACGCAGCCCAGTGCGGGATGGACGACTTTACACACAACATATGAATCTCTTCGCAGGCGTGCGCAGGTTTCCTCACAATGTTTTCTTTCACTGTAAGAGCGTCGGATAGATAACGTACATATATTTTTAGAAAATTTAAAAACATATTAGTACGTAGCGGGACTTGAACTTCAGCCCGGTAGAAAGGCGGAACAGTCCACACCATTGAGCCACCGACGCTTTTAAAACAGTATATAAAATGCCTATCATCATTCAAGCCATTATCAACCAATGCCGCGCTATTTATAATTGCCATATCTATTTCATCGGATGAAGTTTCACCACCCGCCTCCTTTTCCCCCAATTACGAATTCACAGCAAGAAAAAGGTCACTAACGAATATCTTTTCATTTTGTTTCTTTGTATCGTGGAAACTCTGAAGCACAATGGTCTCGTATACCGGGGGTAACGTTAACTTGTAATTTTGAACCCGGGAGACTTAGGAATCAATATGGAAGCGTGGACGCAAAGCGCACATGAATAATGTATATGTTACAGAAGACGTGCTTAGGGGGACTTAATAGGAAAACCAGGTTTCTGGTTAAGTTAGACCAGGTCATCTAGGCGAGTGTCGAATTTTGATTTTTGAGTCATAGCATTGTTGCAATTTAATACAATCTTAGAAAGTATATACTCAATGAGTGTACATTCTAAAATATTTTTTTTTTAAATTATGATGGGCTTGCTCTTGAGTACAGACTATCCTAATGCAAGAAACGTGCTCTTAGAAAATTGGGCAAAAGAAAACATTTTGGCAAAACTTAAAATGTTATTTAGCGAGTAATTACTTATCATATACGAATTTATCCATGTTTTTTATTTTATTACCTATGCAATTAAGAATCTTATAAATAATATCTGAAGTTTAAAGTTTTTTCTGTAGGTCCAAAGTTGAGAGCCTTACGTCTTTGTTTTTGCGTTACAAATAAATGTAGAACATTTTCAAGACTGATTTCTCCTAAACATTTATATAGTTGATAAAATATACACAATTTATTTCAACATTTTCATACCGAAAGATGCTGACAAATTAAATCTTAACAAAGTAATCCAAAATATAATGGTCCCTAAATTTATTACACTGAAATTGAACGCGCCCAGCGAAACTCGATCAAATGACAATCAAATGCGCATTAGAGCTGGATGCACTTCACAAGCTAGCGACATAGTTTATAGCCATATAAAGCGGCAACAGAACAGACATTCGCGTGACGTTTACAAATTTTGATGATATATTGCACACATATTTTGAAAAGTTCGATAATAAAGTATTTTATGTGACTGACACACTAAACATCTATTTATTTAAATTTCAATAATATTCTGCAATCAATAATAGACTATAAATTTATAACAGTCCAAGGATAAAAATTAAAAATCAGAAATCAGTTATTTAATTGAGGTCCATAAAGAAAATGTTGAACCGCTTAAAATCTAAAATCTACAGTTGTCAAAATGTACAACATTCAAAATGTTGTTGTATAAAATAATTTGATAGACCAATAAAAAATATAAAGTCGTCGGTGCTTCATGTGTGGACTGGCACCTTCTACCGGGAGGCTTCAAAATCCCGACACGTACCAATGTGTTTCCGAAATGTTCGAAAATATAGTACGTTATCGACGCTCTTACGTGAAGAAAAACATCGAGGAAAACCTTTCATGCCTGCGAAGAAATCACAAGATTGTGTGTGAATTTGAAGTCGTCCAATCCTAACTGGCCCCGCGTGGACGACTAAGCCTAATTCACCCTTACGGGTAGACTCGTGCCCCTCGGGGACGTGGAAGAGCTTATGATGATGAAGGATAAAATTAAAAAATCAGTATTCAATGAGGAGTCCATAAGAATGTGTAAATCTAAAATCTACTTAATATTGTTGTATAATCTGAGAAGAATCAGTAAGAAAAATTCAAAAGTTTTACCTCTTTCAAAGATTTGTATTCTTTTACTAACCTGTTTTGTTTATAGCTTCATGAAAAAACTGATGGGAGAATTGCACATGACCTAATAGTAGGCGAGCTCATGATAAAGCTGAATGTTTGAATGACAAAGCTATGAGACGAAATCAAAGAAATTTCAGTGCAATATATCCTATGCCGCGGTTAGAGAATCTTAAAAAAACCAAATCTCCGAATCTAAATTAAATGATGAAATAACACAAAACTGTAACAATAGTGACGATTAATTCAAATGAGATTGAATTGAATTCCTCGATCATAAACCACACAGACGCGTCTGGCCAAGCGTAGCGTAGGACGCCCCCGGCCCGATGACCCCGATACAATAATAGACAGAAGCGGTCGCTGGGGAAGCACTGAGAGAAAAGTGAGACCGCGGGGAATCTGGGCAAAGGGGGAACCTATGTCCCAGCAAGTACGACTGCGATTAGTTGGAAAGAAGATTAAAAAACAACAAAGTTCAAAAGTGTCGTACCAACCGCCAAATGCATACATTTTCGCCAAATGGATACATTTTGGTAATAAACATAAATTATAACATAGCATAGGCCTTCGCCGACTATTTTAAAAATATTTAAGACATTAGCCATCGATATAAACACGAGTAGATTCACGGCTCTACGTAATATAATATTGGTAGGAGGCACTTGTGGCTGTTGCGTGGAATATTAAAGCGTATATATCAAAGCGGAACACGACACAACTTTGTCCCGGAACATTTGGAACGTGGAACATTTGGAACGTGCTCTCGTTATCTCGAATGTTGGTCCAATACCGTTAAGTACTTAGACTAAATATATCATTACAGATTTAGATATTTATCGAGCTTCATACATTTACGCTTTAGGCGACAAATATAATGCTTCGCGCAATACTCTTAAACAGATACAGACTTACACAGGTATTTACCACGTCAACTACTGTGTATGTTCATGTTCTTAAGTAGATTTTAAAGTCGACTATAATGATCTAATTTTGGTCTTACCATCATTAACAAGACACCTTATTATTGTGTCGTATTGTATGATTCATTCCTTTTTAATGTATCATACTAGTTTTAACAACCAGGTTTACTTTACTAGGTGGTCGACTCGATACTGAGTCGTCTAGTTAGGACCCACGCCAGTGTCCAGATAACGTCCGTGAAACAGAGTTATGCACTTTTGTGTTTGGGATGAGGGCATGCAGCTAATGAAAATTACCGGGTATAAGAACCAAATCTGTCTCGGGACGGGCCGGCAGTGCCGCATGATGAAGATAATAACTTCTATCAGTGGTGTCTCCTTTAATGCCTCTTCATGTCAGGCGGTCTCTATCTTCAGTTGAGCTCTTGACCGACTGTACACTTAACAAAAAGGTAACAGATCCAGGTAAAACTAAAGCTCAGGCCACAGGGTTAGTAAAATATCGATGACAAAGACAAATTTCATTAAAATTGCCATCAGAGTTATTGTTTTTTTCTAAATAATCACTACTCCAAGAATTACAATAAGGTGAAGAAAGGGAGAGAACAATTTATAGAATTAATGAGGAAACCTCGAAACTTTGACCCTGCACAAAGAAAAAAATAAGTTCCCAAAATTTGATCGCTGGCCTTCAATCTCTTTTCAATTAATTGACCTCAACACAGCTTCAAAGGTTCCAAATTTAAATGAAAAAGCACAAAGAAATTTCTCTTCATGAAAAATGATATTTCTCTAACGTTTATAAATGCGGTCGATAACAACGGGAAACCATTTATTATATAAATTGAAAGGATTTAGTGAAAGAACTTCATGGCGTATCGACGAAAATGGAAATTCATATCGTAAAATTTAAGAAAGGTTCTGTATTTTAAAATGTTACGAAATCGACGTTTATAGTAATTCTCTTCGGTGCAATGATAAAGCAGCGTTATCGTCATTAGAGCGAAAAGTAAATCTCCAACGCCTCATTCCTGACGACCCCAATTGTGCTAATGGTTGAGACGTCGGGTTCCGGGTTCGATCCCGGACAGTACAGACATTTGTGTGCATGAACATGTCAAAATATACCGTAATTCATCACAGTATTATTTAATTAAAAAACCTAACGATTGGTGTTCAACAAATTTGGAGATGTTAACAATGACATTCTGTAACATTAAAAGTAGATACCGCCAATCCGTGCTCAAAACGAACCGCTGAAGAGAATACAGTTTGTTAGGTAAATGTACGCTCATCAAAATGGGGTGCTGTCACTGCATTCGGAACACTTTTTTCGATTGTTTTGTGAGCGTATCACGAATAACATCATTGGATGTTAATGACAAATCAGCATACTGTTACACCAAATTAGGGAATCTCGAAGCACCGGCGTCGAGCTCCACGGATTTTAGATGTTGAGCTACCAAATATACTGTTTGTGGACAAACATACGTGTAGTGCATTTGATATGCACCGCGGTCGACCACACCAAACACTACGTGAGCTTTGTACATACTATAGTCACAGAAATATTGGAATTATACTAAAAATTGGCAGTCAGTTATGAAATATTTTTGTTATTTAACATAAAAAAAATTAAAACAATTACTATTAATACAATCACCATCAGCTCATTAAACGTCTCCACCGAGGCACGAGCCTACCCGTATAGGGGATTCAGGCCCTTAGTTTCCACGCGGCCTAGTGACGGATTGGACGACTTCACACACCAACCTTCGAATCTTTCGCAGCCGGCATTGAGTTTCCTCACGAATTTGCCTTCAACCGTAAGAGCGTCGGATAAACATATATTGCAAAGTCGAAAATCATTGGTAGTCGTGTCGGAGTTGAACTCAGCCCTCCCGGTAGAAGGCGACACGTCCCACACCACTGAGCCACCGATCGCCAACCATTTTGAACCATTAATTGTTATCATTATATTTTTAATGATAACAATCGTTAGGTACATCGTACTATCAACACTAGTAATGAAATAATTTATCAAAATAATATATTCTATCTAATCAAAAGACTAATTAGAAATAAACAGCGATCAGTTGAAATTTTACTATTTGTTGGGAGATCGTACAAAAGTTCTAACATTATTATTAAAATAAAAAAGCTGTCATAACTCGCAGTTTACAGCTTCAAATTGTAATATCCCTGCGTTAATTTGTCCTGAATGAAAACAAAATTTCGATTTTCAAAAAGACATTACAGTATGCAGATAAAAGAAGGACCGACCCATTGTGTCCGGGTGACGAGTCGACTGCTACACCAAGTTTCCGGTTTCATCCCCGCAGTACAAACATTTTGCATCCATGTCTGTTGTAATGGTCGGGTGTTTTCTATGTATAATATGTATTATTTACAAAGAAATATATATATAAAGTATGTTATCCTTGTTTAGTACCCGTAATACAGCTCACGCTTAAATTGACAATGCGTTGTAAAATGCATGTATATTTACTTTATTATTGATTTTATTTATTGCAATATTATTCTAATATTCAAAAATATTAAATTTACTCTAACTCCAAATGCATAACTTCGGTGCATAGCGACGCGCAAGCCGTGACGCTGTTCAGAATGCAGGATGCCAGTGCCTGCACTCCATATATGCAAATAAGCAGGCTACTAGAACATTTGTTAAAGGTATTTTTACTTTAGAGTATATAAACTAAACTTATGTATTTGCCCTTGAAAAAAAATAAAAATATCCCTGGCATGCAGACAACCCGAAAAATCGACAACATAAAAAGATCCCACTTGTATCGCCGATTACTTTTACAGATTTGGAAACCATAGGCGACCTGTCATTAACACACTCAAATTGTCAAAAAATAAATTTTTTTGTTTTAACGATTAGTCACCACCTCGCATACCCGACTCATAATCTCTGTGCACCACTGCAGATGCAAGTCGCTAACTTAGAACATTCGCTCCGTTCACAATACTCTGTCTAAATTTATCGCCCAGACAGTCTGAACTTTAGAAGCCTGAATATTATAAGTCGACCAAATATATACCCTGGCCAACAATAATTCGAACCCGCACCCTTTGCATACGATATTAAAGTGATTTACATTAATGAAAAAGCTTTTAAAGATTTGAAAGATAGTTCAGTGCCTAAAAATCACATATTTTCATCATCATCAGCTCATTAAACTCCCACGCAGGGCACGAGCCTACCCGCTATAGGGTGATAGCCTTAGCGTCCACGCGGGCCCAGGCGTGTTGACGACTCACACACCATACCTTCAATCTCTCCACGTGCATGAAGGTTTCCTCACATGTTTTCCTTCACCGTAAGAGCCATCATAACGTACATCATATTGCGAAAAATTCGGAAAACACATTGTACCGTGCGATTTGACATCCACAGCCCTCCCGATATGAAGCGACATTCCACACAATTGAGCCACCGACGCTCTCTCTCTCTCTGAGAGCGTCGGTGGCTCAGTATTTTATAGTATGTAATTTTTACTGACATACGCGCCTTTTTGGACTTCGTTTAGCAGCTTCTAGTATAAAAATCACAGTACAATATGCGTTTTTAAACAAATACAACTTAACAGTAACAGTTTTATGTTAAATATCATAATAGCCTGCCATTGTTAGTAAATTTACTGATTTTACTTTAGTGACAAAAAATTCAAGTCTTAGATGCAAAATTTAAGGCGAGAGATACCATAGGTTATGAAAATACTGATGAATGAGAAAAACGTGAAAGGGTGTAAACGACGTAAGGTGTATTAATACAGACATACACATTTTCAGCAGCACTCAAACTTATAAAGTCACCATTTGAAATTAATTATTCAATCAGCAATACAAACGCTTTATAATTATTTTCAGGGTGAATACTATTCAAGAAACAAAATTATATGGCACCAATATATAAAATCGGGCTAAGACACCAACCTTGTGGAACTCAGACACGATTACACCCTCAATACACGCTACGTAATTGAATTTACCTTTGCTTTGCACGTAATTATTGTCCTAAGGTTTACACTTAGGATCGTATGGAGACGGTAGAATCTAGAATGAAACAGTAGATGTAGAAAATAGATTATACGAGTACCTATATGGTATCTAAAACTTAACCTGTCTAGGCATCGTTTAGTTTGTTCTCAGTATATTTTAGGCTTCGTTGGAGCCTTTGAAAACCGGCGGCTCCTTGAGCTGGATGCCAAACGTGACGAGCTGAAAGCCCGACCACCTGCGGCCATCAGCTATAATTATGTTAATGGTGTGCTCTAATGCCCGCAATGTGCGAGGGTTTTCAGAAAAAAAAATTGATACATAAGCCACATGCGAGCACATCAACGGAAAAACAGGAGTTAAAGACAGTCGCCGTGGCCGAAACCGGTCGAGATTTCATCATCATTATCATCATCAGTATATATAACGGTGAGAGATAGAGATAGTAAGTAACATGTAATTATTCAATGCAAGTACTATTTTTCTTAAATTTTATAATGCTTTTTTTATTTTAAGTTTAAGTTACTTTTGTAATCATCGGAGGGCCTGGCGACCCGTCATACAGGTCTTCGAACCTATATGGACACCAGTCTCCACGAATGACAAATTGTTACACTATAAATGCTAGATCTGTATTTATTAATGTCATTTGTGGAGAGAAAATAAATGAACTTTTTATTTTATTTATTTATTAAGGAAACAAACAGCTTTTATATGGTAACACATTAGCCTTCTTTAAGTTTCCAAAGACGAAGTGTACATGTAATACGCTTAGGATATACTAGAGACAGGTGCTAAACCAAAAGTCTGTTTCTTTATTATAAAAACAACTAACGAATTATTTAAAAAAGGAACAAAAAAAAATTTGTTAGTAAACGCGATCACTCAAATCTCCAAAATCTTATCGGGAGTGTATTCATCCTAGAGTCTAAGACACTGGTAGTTCTTTATGGAACTAAATGGAATATCTATTTTTTTTGATATTTATTTCGATAATTTAAAGAATTTAATAATATTCTGTTATTGAATGCAGAATATGGTTTATAAAGACCTCAGTAACGTTGCATACATGCCTTATCCATGATTCATTCATTCAATAGTAACATCTTATTTTAGAACATCGAGTTTTACAAAAAACTTTCAACTATCAATTGGCTGACGCTATCAATACAAAAAAATAACATTTCTTTTTGTCTTCTTCCTTAAAATATTACCTTTAGCGTATAATAAAGTGTTTCAACAAAGCTAACAATCCCCTTTAGATTGCGATCATTCATTTGCCACGAGAAAGAAACTCCAAAGATCCGATTTGTGTACACAAAACAAAGATCATGAGATTTTATCGAGAGATATTTATTTCTTTTGTAAATTTTATTTTAGTATCAATCTTCGAGATATTTGGGAATGATTTGTTATAAACGATGTTCATTTGGCATTTATTTTGCAAATACTTTTTTGCTTATTGTTATGATGTTATTTTAGTCATACAAGACTATAGCTAAATGAAGTATTGCCGTGTTATTTTCACGCAAGGGACATGGCAAGGATGTCAAAATTGGGAAGGAACCGTAAAATTGATTTTTCACCATATAGAAAGGATTATGACTAGCTTTTTGTGACACGTGTGGTTGTTGTTCTGAAATTGTGTTTTTGTTCAGAAATCAGCTATTGCACCACAGGTTCAATCCCCAGGTAGTACAATTATTTGTATGCATTCTAATAAAGCTTTGGCTATCTAATTAAGGTGTTGGAAGTTTCCCATTAGTTACTACACTGACGCCTGAGTATATTTTTTGTTCGCCGCGTGGCGAATTTATAATTTGATGTAAAATTGCAGTATACCTAATATTTGTATAAGTTAAAGATTTTTCGAACAATTATTGTTCAACTTTTTCAATTTTACTTATATACAAAATAAGATTGATAAAATAAGAAAGCTTATTTTCAACAAAATTATTCAAAATACATCGTTTTAAATGGCAAAATTTATCAAGTAAATCTTGACGTCCACGGAGATCTTGTAAAAGTTGCCATCTACTGGAGATGGCAATTTTGTCAAATACTATCGTAAAGCACGTTTTTCAACAACAACCATATTTCTTCAAACAAGAAATCTGGCCAAACACTTCAAACATCAGAAATTATTTACAGCACTATTACATGTACCATTGGACCGCCATTACGCGGCCCACCCGCCATTTTGTTGCCCACTCGCCATTTTGTTGTCGAATTACATTTTACCCGATTTAGTTCAATAGCACGCGCGGTTTACTCCGTTGCCTACACTCATAATGGGTGACTAAAGGCACTCCTCGCTGAAACAGAAGACCCTAATTCTGAATGGGGACGATTTGGATAATACCACGTTGAACGCCATTTAGTATGACGATGTCATTATAAGTAAACGTGTAAAACATCGCATAAATGTAGCAAGTCTTGGTATACCATGAATATATAGGTTTTGTTTTTGTGTCAGGTGTTTGAAAACTGCCTAGGTTTTCATATTGGGCTAAGGATTAAATAATAGGGTTATTTTAGTATTCATACTTTGATTTCCCTTATGTGTGAGAAGGTGGGACAACCGAGCGATAAGAAATGATTCTACCACGCGAATGGTTGATATGGTTTCAAATGCGCTAAGCTAATGGGATGCTAATATTAAAAAATCGGGATACCTATTAACCGAAACACAAGGGCTTTAAAGTAGAACGCTCGGTTATTCGCTAAGAGATTATAGCTAAAATATTCTCAAAATTTCGCAATACATTTATTTGTATAAAAACCGTCATCTGAAACTACCACCATTCAACTTCCAAACTAGTTCTTTGTAGCTAAACAAAATGAAGCGCGCAGCACAAATAAAAAAGAAGTCTCGTTAAACAAAACTAAAGTTGCGCATACGAGGGTACTTCAGCCCGCAGTGCGCTAAGTTTGATTACCTCCAGTCATTGGAACACGTCGACAAATATTTACTGGAACAGAAGCAAATCGAGTACCCAACGGGATAACTATTGCCGATAATTCGAATCAAAACGCAAAGAGAGAATCCCAAAGTCAGCTATATCCCGCTGGAATATCTGTTTACACTGACAACGGTAAAGTTAATTCTGGGAAAATTTAATGGAGTGTGAACTTATCATGTTTCTGGGGAGGATAAGCTTTTAAATTGAAATTAATGATCTGCGAAGACGTTAGTTACGCTGGAGGCATAGGACTTGTTAAATTATGTCGTTTAATGTGTCTACACAGACTTGGGTACTTTTTAATTACGTTAACATTTTATGAGCTGTGTATGGCAGAGTTATAAAACAAATGTTTCCTAAGAGTAATATACCGAAATTCACGAAACTCTCTCACCAGGAGTCTGAGAGATAAGAGTTTTATATTATTCGGAATGCCATCAACACTATATAGTTTGTTAAATTACAATTTGAAGTACAAGTTATGTGTAAGCTTGATAGGTAAGTATTTATCATTAGATCTTTTGTAATGAATTTACAATGGTAAATAATAAGTCAGTTTATTGAAAATAAATGCGGAAGGGTAACTTTTAGGTTATCGAAATAAAAAAATACAATTTAAAAGGGAAGACAATCGGTTTTACACGCAATGTATACACGAGGTATGTAACTATGTATACTTAAAACTTGAAGCGGAAAGAGTGTATTCCTTCCTGAAAGGCAAGGAAGGTTAAAGTGCCACTTCCTCTGTTTACCGTTGATTTCATATCCTTTGCATTTCTAAGAGATGACAGTATGCAGCATAAAAAAACGTACGAGTATTCTAGTCAAATAAAAACAATAAAACAGTATGAACAGTCCAAATCCGTGGTAGATTTTAATTTGATATTCATAGGTGTTCTTTGGATCATTCATGTTAATGGATCTAAACTGAATACTTTTTTTGAGATTCTAATTGATTTAATTTTGGGATTTTCTTACAGACTTGCTTTTTGCCTAACTTCATCCACGTGTATAATGTTGCTTACTAGCATCACTTGAAAATCCTTTATCAATCCATTTCAAAAGAAATTACGATGTACCTTTCATTACGAAAGATACGTTTCTCTTTATTTTCTCCTAGTGTAAAAACTAAATTTAGACTAGTAAGTATGTTGCATATCGGTCGGGGTATTTCTGCGAACAATGCAATTGTATAATATTGCAGCGTTAAAAACGAATCAACATAATCGGAAAACCAGAGCTGGCTTCATGGAAGCATATTACCCATTTTGTACTACGATTGGAAGTTTAGATCGATCTAAACCGTAAAACGGCGCATTTGGCGAAATTGGAGCAGGCATTCGCGTGATCGTAGGCAACTTTGTTATAATGGTTATGAATTGTGTACGCTAGGGTTTATTCCAAAAAAATCGCTGAAATTTTCTTACCTCTATACATATTCACTGCTGGACATAGGTCTCCCCCATTCTCCCGTCAAATATCCCGGTCTTCCGCTTTTCTCATCCAGCCTCCACCAGCGACCTATCGCAAGTTGTCGCGAGTCCATAGGGCCGGAGGGCGCTACGCTACGCTTGCCGAGACATTGGTTCTGCGACATAGGTGACCAGCCCACTACCACTTCAACTTACTGATCTCGCGGGCTATGTCGGCAACTTTAGTTCTCTTACGGATTAAATCATTTTTGATCTTATCTCTAAGAGAGACCCCGAGCATAGCTTGCTCCATTGCGTGTTGAGTGGCTTTAAACTTGAGAACCAATCCCACAGTCAGTTACATACGTACAAATAAATAAATCTCCACTCACATTCACACAGCGCCATCTAGCCCCAAACTAAGTATAAGCCTGTAATATTGGAACTTGACAACGGATAAACATTCTTATATCCTTTTTTATAAATACATAGAAACACCCAGACCAATACAAATAGACATGTTCATATACACATTTTTTTGTAGACCATACCATTACACCCATAGATATCCCAATACAACTAAGATGTTTGTGATTACACCAAATGGGTCTTAATAAAGTATAGATTAGATTTCATTTCAGTTGTTTATTTTTCTGTGTTGTGAGTGGTAATTGCATGGCCATATTGGTACAGAATCTCAGGAGATTTGTGTTGTTTTTATTAATTCTTTATGTTTTACTTTATTTTCTTATTACACCTGGTACCTAAATTAATTAAAAAAGTTTATTGCTCATGTAAATACTTCGAATATTTTTTTATAACGATCCAACCACCATTTTTCACACATTCATAGATACATTTATATTCAACGAAAAATGTATATGAAACGTAAATATTATTTATCGGATTATACCTCATTTCAAAAAGTACTTTGTTCAGTCCAAAAATACTAACAACCTACTTAAAATTCAGCACACCCTTTTTCCACAAAAAGTAACAACACGTTAATATGCGGCTGAGGGGTGTGATACTGTTGATAACGAAGATCCCTTTGATGGGACGGTGCCCTCTGTCGGACAAATCATACTCGAAAGTAGGTATATCAATCAAAAAGTCTTTATTCAGTTTATGTCCTTACTAAACACTTATGTCAAATGAAGCTACCACTGGTTCAGACTGTAGTTATCTAGTGAGAAGAATACAGAAAGTAACTCAGTAGTCACTCTTTTCAAAAAACATTGTTTTGTACAGAATTATATCATTTGTTATATAAAGCAAATTATGTTCACATTTTAATCATATGAAGTTATTGGCAAAGATATTAGTATTGGTAAATATATATACCTATATATATATACCTAGTATACGTCATTTAATAGGCATGATGACTGGGTCTTGAAATCGTAAGAACTATTTTATATTATTACAAATTTGGGTTAAAATTAACGATAGGTAAATTACTCTCAGCTCGAAAACTCATGTTTTATGAATTTTATTAGTCTTCAAAGTTAGATGGGCAAGTCCATTTTTAATGTACATTAATTGTCAAAATTTTGTAAACAAAAGGATAACACATACAATTTAAAGCAACTTTTGCTATGAAACCATTTCAATAAACGCAACATTTAATATAGTTCTAGTACAAAATTCAGAAACTATGCATACTAATTACTGAGGCGTGACGTCATAACTAGGTAGCCATTTTGTATGTAGCGTTTTTGGGAAAGTCCATTAATGTGTTTTTAGAATTGGAAAAACTCTGTAAGTTTTCATGTTAACGGAGTATTTATTTACCAATGTTTCTATTATTATGCGGTCCATCGATAAACTAGCAGAAAAAATAATTGTCATCGTCCCTATTGTAGCCCCATTTACCTTTGCATCTCTGTTTTATTGTCTGCCCGACTACATCCCTCATATTCCTACCCTATCCTATTCAACCTATCGCAGTCCACTGCTGGACATAGGTCTCCCCCATTTCGCGCCAGATATACCGGTCCTCCGCTTTCCTCATCCAGCCTCCACCAGCGACCTTTCGCAAGTCGTCGGTCCATCGGGCCGGAGGGCGTCCTACGCTACGCTTGCCGAGACGCGGTCTCCACTCCAGAACTCGTCTGCTCCAACGGCCATCGGTTCTGCGACATACGTGACATACATACATATACATACCCTATATTATTGTCTAATAGGCTGGACTTTATAAAAAACATAAAATAATAATAATACGAATGTCCTAAAACCGATATAACCGTTAACTCGAACTCCGCAACTGGGTAAGCTTATCTTAATGCGCCCTCTATCCTAATGGGTTGACGTCTTGCGAGGTTTTCGGTGGAGGCTGGATGAGGGAATCTGAACCCGGGATGGTTGACGGAAATAAAAAAGACCTACGTGTAACAGGGAACTGATATTTGAAGTGAAAAAACGTTAGCTTAGGGGTATTATTATTTGATGTCCCTGATGCAGATCGATACCTATATAGCTACCAACGAGTATGATTGCGACTTAAATTAGAAGAGCGTTCAATAAATATAGGGATTGCGAAGTAAGATTGTCATCATCATCATCAGCTCATTAAACGTCCCCACCGAGGGGCACGAGCCTACCCGTATAGGGTGATTAGGCCTTAGTCGTCCACGCGGGCCTAGTGCGGATTGGACGACTTCACACACAACCTTCGAATCTCTTCGCAGGCGTGCATGAAGGTTTCCTCACGATGTTTTCCTTCACCGTAAGAGCGTCGGATAACGTACATATATTTTTCGAAAATTCGAAAATACATTGGTACGTGTCGGGATTTGAACCTCAGCCCTCCCGGTAGGAAGGCGACAGTCCACACCACTGAGCCACCGACGCTCTAAGTAAGATTTTAATATCACTCAATTGTCAAAATACAGACAACCTTCTTTTCGCACCCGTATTCTATGAGGTCATGGTACGTGTATCACTAGCTCATTGGTACTGAAGCATGGCTCCCACGCACTTTAGAATAACATATCAAAATAGATAGCGTGAGGCGTATATGCATATTCCGCTTAATGAGTGTAGAGAAGCGGTACAAATATGGCGCCGAATTAACAATACAGCCCCACGTTGGGCGCCATTATGGAAATCGTGTGTCGGATAACTTTATTACACATTAAACACCGCACGTTCGCTATACATCTGAATATATCATATGAACGGAAATATTTATAAACCTCGCACTGATAAAACACTGTATTTTGGTATTAACAATATATTGCTAAGTTGTGTTTGCAATTTAAATTATGCCTAATCTTCCAATTGTATTACAGAGGTCACATTGGTTTATATTAATATTATATTTGGTGATGGATAGAAAATATTAAGTGTATAATAATTAAATAAATATCCACTGACATTCACACAGCGCCATCTAGCCCCAAGTTAAGCGTGGAGCCTGTATTATGGGCACTAAACAACTGATAAACATACTTATATATTTTTTTTGGAAATACATACATATTATACATAGAAAACACCCAGATCATTACAAACAGACATGTTCATGCACACAAATGTTTGTACTGCCCGAGGGTCGAACCCGGAGCCCTTGGTGTTGCAGCCGACCTCTCAACCGCAACACCAAATGGGTCGTATACATCATTTTTTTATAGCTACCTCTGTGGTTTTATACATTCAGTGTTGGTTTAGATCGCTGCCTTATCCGGTGTCGTGTATTTGAATCCCATGGGACACCACCTAATGTCCAAATAAGTCACTCTGGTTAGGATATTTGTAGACTGAAACACCTGATTGTCTGTCAAGAACAGGTGTTTAACTAGGTTGATAGATTGATTGATTTACTAGGTGGTAGACTCGGTACTGAGTCGTTTAGGTACCACCGGAGTGCCAGATATCGTCCCGCGATGTAAGAGTGCTTTGCACTGTTGTGTTTCGGGATGAGGGCACTGTAGCTAGTGAAATTATCTGCAATAAGAAATCTAACATCTGTTGTCTCGGGTGACGGGCGCAGAGCGGTCTCTTCTTCTGCCTAGATCTTTTCCCATTTACTTAAGGTCGGCCTTCCTTGTCCGCATTTTCCATTTCGCACGGTTTTTCTGACGGGCGCAGAGCAGTGTTGACGAAAAAGTAATGACTACCTACTGTTATTAAATTACTAACACTATGGACTCACAACGTTCGAAATAAATGATTTTTATTTTATTTATTAATATCCTTCAACATTGTTTCTGTCATGGTCAGGCGTATCACTTACCATCAGGTGAGCGCACTGACCGTCCCGTTCACATATGACAAAAAAATTGAGTTCGGTCAACGGATCGTCAAATTTACTTCATAACATAAAAGAAATATTAGTTAGCCTCAGTAAATCCAGCCAACTCTGGTCTAATTAACCTAACTTTCAGCCTACAGGGCTCCTGACTAGAAATCTTGTTACGTCCTAACACAATTATACAGAGAAATCTTGTATTTCTTACCCTTCAGTATCTGGAGGATGACCAGAATTTTCGCATTTTACGCGAAAACTTTGCCACTTCAGTCCGTGGGGAGGACCCTACCGTAATTAATGCCCGCTGCCTAATGTCGAAGCGTTAACGCTGACCGAAGTTTTGTCCGTTACAAATTCAAAATTGCAGTGAAGTAACAGTTTAAATAACAATGACTTCGCTGAATGAATCTTCGCCGATATTGATCCATGATGCTGGATTACAGAAAAATGTAATTACTGTGGCATTAAAAAAAGGCTTTCTCTAGAGCACGTCGTTTCCACTAGGATAATCTCTGCTCAAGAGCAAGCCCATCTTGAATAAAAAAATTAAATATATAAATGAAATTTTTATGTAACTTCTTTACTAAAACCAAACAGATTTTTACTAGATGGTTGTGAAAAAAATATTTCAGCAATTGAGCAAACAGTTCTCCAGGTTGTAAGTGACAAATATCGCATATAATAAGCCAGTGTTTGCGAAGAAAATACTACAATGCCGCTGCTAACTTGTGACAAAAAATTTTTCAGATGTTCAGCATCTGGGAACTTAAATGAAAAAATTTTTGGTAGCTTCATACTTAGCCCTCAACATTATCTAAAGCATTTACCACAAAGGGGCTGTTTGTTTGATGGTAAATTATGTTCATATCGAAGAAAGAATGGAAAAAATTTTTAAGTCGATGCATCAAAATATCAAATATCAAAATATCAAATACAATACAATCAATATCGTAATGTAGAAATGGTAAAATAAACGAAACGACATTTACTCATCGGCATGGTTGGACTGTTGCCTTCCGATCTGGAGGGCGCAGGTTCAAATCCCGCCACGTATCAATGTGTTTTCGAATTTTCGAAATTATATGTACGTTTGTCCGACGCTCTTACTGCGAAAGAAAACATCGTGAGGAAACCTGCACACGTCTACGATGACATTCTAAAGGTATGCGTTAAGTCGGCCAATTCGCATTAAGCCAGCGTGGACGACTAAGGCCTATACACCATATACGGGTATCGCGCTCGTGCTCCTCGGTGAAGTCGTATGATCATGATGGTATTCAAAGTTATAGATACATTCAGATTAAATGTCGGCAGTACCCACCCACAACTTATTAGAACCATAATAATTGACGACATTGACAGCAAAACAGAATTTGTGGATAAAGTTTCCCCCATTCGAATTAACACCTCCGTGCTTTGACATAAGATTGATAATAAATCACGAAACATTATTGACATTAATTGATACACGGAAAACTTTCCTATATAATTAGTGGAAACCAACATCCACGTACACACGAACAAATAAACGAGTGTACCAAGCCAACGGAAACTTACTTCTGTAATTACAGTTTACAAGCAAGGTGAGGTTTACTTAGGGTTGTCGCATACCGATTGCAAATATTTCATATATTTTTGCATTTCGATGGGTCACACAAATAGTTTTAAGTTATGTAAAATAGAGAATTTATGAGCAATTTGGGTTATTGAATAATGAAGATAATAATAATAAAACATTTATATAGTGCCTTTTAAAGCAAGCAATAGTGCCTTTTTTTACAAAACAATGACACTAAAATGGTCAAGATAAATCGTAGTGTTACTTTTAATATAAGTCCCAACATAAACCTGTATAAAATATATGGTCAGGTAACATAAATAAGATATAATGCCTTAAGAAGAATGACATGATGGTGTATACATTTATTCAATCTGACCTCAGGATAAAAATATTGTAAGTATCCGAATATTACACACGTCAACATCTAGCTCAAAATAAAACTACTAACTTTTACAACAGAAATAAAACAAACGGTAGCAAACATGCTTACATACGAGTACCTTTGTTAAAATAATTCATAGAAATGTAATGTGTAACTATACAGAAATGTTATTACTACAAACGGATCTAAAGCAGTCCCTTTGGCGTAGGAGCTGACTTATCCACCATTACCCACATTTAATAAAAACATCAATATTATACTGACAGCCCTGCGTGTAGTGCCTCCAAGGAGGCGTGGTGGAAACTTGTTCCGTACGTACCGAATATTGGCAAGAGTCGGCAGAACTTAAATTCTGGAATTAGATCCGAAATGTGTTGACTGGCCTGTTAGAGCTGTGGCTTAAACTTTAAGACTTTTTAACCTAGGGTTGTCGACGATCTTCTCTGGGTATTTAAATAAATAAATATCCACTAACATTCCCACAGCGCCATCCAGCCCCAAACTAAGCTTGAGCCTGTTATATGAATACTAAACATCGGATAAACATACTAATATACTTTTTATGTAAATACATAAATATTATACATAGAAAACACCCACACCAATACAAACAGACATGTTCATGCTCAAAAATGTTTGTATTGGCCGGGGATCGAATCCAGAACCCTTGGTGTAATAGCCGACGTCTCAACCAGATGAGTTGTAAATATAGATTAATTTTCCGTCGCGTGAATATCTAGGCCCTTTTGTACAAGCATACTGCCTTTACGCTTACCTGGATATCTTTACGAAGTGATATCTACGAGAGATCGCTTTTTGTTTATAATTTTTACCATTATATTGCAATAAAAATAATCATTGTTATCTTTCGGAGAATTTACAAAACAGCAGCAAAATATCATTATAAAACATATAACAAAGAATTTCTGAATCAAACATCCTTTTTCCAGATAAGCAACAAGGAGTACCTACTCGAGTATAATTCCCATATGTACAAGTATGTATACAAAAAATGTAATATTCATAAAACACTTATGTACACAGTATGTAGGATAAGTGGCAGGAGGGAAGAGTGACTCGCTTTAAGAGTGCTTGAGGGATATGATTCCACGAAACGACAGAGCAACTCGCGCTTAAGACCGTGACATACGAAAACGGCTTAAATAATTCTTATTGTATCTTTAAGTTAACATAACATATATGGTTGGAGAAATGTTATGTTTTTTTAATTTTCGAAACTAACGACTGCCCGCGATTTCGCACGCGTGGACACAAATAACTATTTGTTATTTTTAACGCAGTTGAAATAGATATCAATTTAAACTGGTTTATTAAAATAAGATCACTGGGTATAGTGTGTTGTAACGGCTGCTAGTGACTAATACTTCACCAGCAGATCATTACCTGAAACAATAAAAATGGATTTAATTATTAAAATATTTTGCACAGAATTTTGCATTTGAACAAATTACTGATATTTATAAAAGATATGTAATCAATGGAAAGATTCGAAACCACTCAATCGTATTCATTACCTCGATGACAGCAAGCGGTCGTCAAGATATATATGGAAAAAACATGGTGATTTTGTACACAAAATATGATTTTTAATAAGTTTGTTCTATTTTAAATAATATTATATACCAAATTACAAGGTAAATTCATTGCGTATGTCAACCAAAATAATATCACATAGTGAAGTTTGCGAAACCCACACTGTGGAGTACTTGCAATGAGGTACTCGCCGAGGTGAGGGTTTAGGCTGCATATTAAGGGATAACGATGTAGGAAACCGTAGAATATGAGCCGTGAATTTAGGATTTTTTTGCATTTGCCTTAGATATAATATAATTTAATATGTAAGGAACAAATTTTCATGTATTCTTGATGACGTCATTAATCTGAGGAGAATGATATGATTGGTTATATGTGCATGTCTTATGCAAATAACTTAATTATGTAATAACCATTTTGTCAATTGTGACAACAATGTAGTTCTTGGAACCTACCACTTGAAATAAAGCGTACTGAAAATTATATATCATAATCCGGCTAATATACTAAAAACCCAACCTACGCCATATATTGAAATTAGTTAAACTGTAGTTTTAATAAATAATGTAACACCAAAAGGAAAGTATTCTTAAACAAAATGTTGCAAATTTTCCAATTCAAACAAACAAGGAACCCCCATTCATCATTTTATTACTTCTTCTAAGTGATTACTCATCCCGAGCGGGCTTTGAGTAAATATTGTTTTTCCCTCCGCTAAAAGTACTCAAAATGTTCGACGGTATAACGTAACGATTCTATGTTAGAATTTTAAAATATCCAACATTCAACAAAAATCAAAACGAAGGGATTTTGCTTCGTAAAAAATATAAACACCAACAAAAGAAAATTTCTGTGTAAAAATATAAAATTCTAATTAAATGCAAATGAAATATACAACAAACTCGAATATTAATTTTGTATTTAGATTTTTCTGAGGGGAATTTAATATTCGTTTCTGCGTGACTGCATAACCTGCCTACGTATTCCGAAAAGCAGACAAATGAATAAGAGTTTTAAGAACCTTTTTAATATTACTGTATACAAAACTAGTAAAACACTGTATGGAAATTAAGTAAGAGAAATGTTTACTTATAAAACTATGTATAATTAGATACTTGTACATAACGATAGAAAGCCTATTTGTGTAAACCTGATCTATATAATTGATGACGAAATTGAAACCTCATCCCAGCACCGAAACATAATTTTTGTTAATTCAACAAATGCGGTAACGGTGTGGAATGAAAAAATTGTTTATTTTTATTGTGAATATCCTGATTATTTCCCGGGGTGTAAGGATTTCCAAGTGTCGTCTGGCATTTTGAGATAAGCGCACCTGGGATAAATAAGGATTTTCCCTGGACGTTGTGCGAATCGCGGAGATTAATCTTCCATTTAGATTGCCAACGTTTTAATTTCAAATGTTCATTAAATAATCTTATTTATGTATTGTTTGGGGTGAATCCTGGAATCTCCATCAGTAGATTAAAGATTAACATCTTGTTATACTTTATGTTCAATTTGGCAAATAAAGTTTGTATTTCTATTAGCACTAATCGCAATAGGCCCATAAATTCGATTCATCAAATTCAGACAAGTAAGTCATATTATTTATAAAATGATTTTTGTAAATGATCTTAGGTCTAAGATAAGCCACCCAGGCCTAGTCAATATTCGAGAAATTGGCGAAAAATTAGGTTAGATTTCGAATGTTGTATCTTGGTAAAGTGTCGGTGGCTTAATGGTGCGGACTGTCGCCTTCCTACCGGGAGGGCTGAGGTTCAAATCCCGCCACGTACCAATGTGTTTTCGAATTTTCGTAAATATATGTACGTTATCCGACGTTCTTACGGTGAAGGAAAACATCGTGAGGAAACCTTCATGCACCCCTGCGAAGAGATTCGAAGGTTGTGTGTGAAGTCGTGCAATCCGCACTGGGCCCGCGTGGACGACTAAGGCCTAATCGCCCTATACGGGTAGGCTCGTGCCCCTCGACGTTTAATGAGCTGATGATGATGATGATGATGATCTTGGTAAAATAATATGTCATGATCTTATTTAAAATTTACTGCGATCAAAGGAGCTCGTGCGAAATTACTCATTAGAAGGATAATTGTTTTATTGTGTTATTCGTGGAAAACCTTATATATTATTTACATTTATACTAAGTCTCTCAAAATAATTAGGTAATATGATCTCTGACATGCTCTAATTACGATGGTGCACAATATAATGCTGAGGTTTAATGTGAATACGTTTTGTTGAAACAACATGTGCTTAATATTTTCACATAATTTGTATTTAAATTGAAGAGATAATATAATGCATATTTCGTTTTGAACCGATTTGAATACAACAAATTTTATAGCAATTACATTTAGATTAAAGCTATACTGTAATTTCATTAGTTACTATGTATAGCGAGGATGTATTTCACAAGTCTTACAAATTTTTACAGTCTACTAGCTGGGCCTTAAATTTCCAAATAATGTAAAAACAACGTTACATCAAATAATTGTTATCGATTAGATTCGATAGAGCTAAGTGCAATTCTATATCTTAAGAAACTCAATATACTTCACAGAATAAAATCCCCCAGATGCTTTCCTATTCGATTTCTATTAAACTGTCATTTACAAACATAGCCCCACGTTGGGCGCCAATATATGCTAATGTCGATTGTAGCACCTGTTGTCGATGACGTCGGCATGTTTATACTGTCCATTACAACTGAAATAATCCAACGTGTCGTTACAATATTTGCATTGAAATTTAGCACTGTGTTTTTGTTGACGACCGTAAAACTGTTAGCGAAACGGTTGGTACGCCTCTCGTCGCTGAAATAACGATTTTACGCTTGAAAATCACGCAGCTTTTGATATACGACTGCGAGAAGTATTTTTTATTATTCGATGACGATAGTAAATAATAATTGTAGTGTTTGTATAAACTCCAGATTACATTATATGCTGTCTCACGCATAACTAATAGGTTTAACTGTCAGTTATCAACCATTAGTGTAATAGGTACCGTTAGTGTAAGACCGAGCTCTTCAACTATTACACCACATGGGTCATTTGAATAAAGTATGACTATCAAAAGATGAAGTTGAATTAAATATAAATTTCTATCAATTTCATATAAATATACTCTTAAAAGCAATAAAGATGTTTGCTTAATTATGTTGGAGTCCCCTGCTGGACATAGGTCTCCCCCTATTCGCCTTATATATCAGTCATCCGCTTTCAGATAGAGCCTTATATAGCAACGTTACGCAGTCTTCGGCTCCATTGGCCGGAGACTACGCTTACGCTATGTACGCTTGCCAATTAATGTAGTCACCACTCCAAAACTCGCCCGCCGTTACGGCCACCAGTACCCACGACTAATCAATATAGAAAAGTGACGAGACATGTGCCCTTAGTTGTAGAAGTGTGGCTTCATTACGAAAACTCGTTAGGATAGTGAGTGCTGCATTCCCAAAAGTACTCAAGCGTCCATCAGTATTTTAAACTTCAAAAATGCATGACACTGCTGATCAATGTAAGCCGAAAAAATCTGTCCATTCGTTGTTCATGAATGTTTGAAAGGGTCGGCCATTTTGAAATATAATTCACTTGCACGGAATGACGTCATAGCATTCAATTTCGTTAGCAATTCTAAATTGTAAAGAATTTGCTAGTAACCGGTTTGGGGTTTGTCAGTGTTAGTTTTGACATTTGTAGCTGAAAAGTTCTGATCATTTTACTAAGATTGTGGATGGCATTCAAAACTACTAAACGCTCAAAGCCACAAAACTAGAAAGAAGAAGAGTTATTAGGGGATGTATAACCAACAAAATTGCGAAGAATGTCCCAAGAATTCAAATTCACAATTTTCTTAATAAGCCCATAAAATGTTATGTACAGCATTCTTTCTTCCCTTTCACATTATAAATAATACTAAAATCTCCACATGTATCGTACAAGATGGCTTCAGAACCTCAATACACTCGATCAATGCATGATCATGAATAGATAACATGAACTTAATTTCACCATCTTAGATATCTTTATATTAATGCATTTCTTTATTCCAGGCACGTCGACCATACGCGAGATTCCAAGAACACTTAGATTTTACTCAAGAAAAGAAATTACTATACGATTTATTGAGACACGTATCATAGAGCCTTACTATAAAGGGAAAAATATATATATATTAACATATAGGATCAGAAAAACTTTGCTTCAAATATCCGCAAGGAATTTGGTTTTATAATACTTACAGTTAATTTAAAGCTACTATTTAAATAAATTAACTTTTATATTTGTTATTCAAAGCCTAGAATTTATAAATTGCTGGAATAAATCTAAATGACCACATACAAAATTAGCAGCAATTTCATTTCAAATGCATAACAAATTAAATTCCATAGCTGAACTTACTCATATTAGACAATCGAAACTGCAAAATCGTGGAATTTTATGTCTCATTGAAACAAAAACTTAGCTTATATTCTTGACTAAAAATTGAGGCATCTTTGTTATCGCAACAAATGGTTAAACAAATGGTTAAAACGTTGAAGAATAACAGGATCCACCTGTCCAACTCCTGCCTTCGCTGGATACGTTTTAATCGCCTTTAAAGCGAGGCTTTGCAACTAAACTGGCCAGTCTGGACAATTTGAGTAGGTCTCGCAAAACCTGCGAACGGTTCGCGTCCGAGTCGTCCACTCAAATCCGCCGGATTACCCCGAGCGAAACGTAAGCTGCCCGGATTATACAGACAGACAAGACAGATATCTCCCACACCGTTTCAATTAATTCCAAATTAAATCCTTCCGAAGGCCGTGAATCTGATTACGCAGTCGTTAGAATTAAACTAGAAACTAATTGGATGTGGGGCTTCGCAGCTTCTAGATTACGAAAACTTGCTCCCACTCCTAGAATTAGGATGTTAATTTGGTTCAAAAAGAAATTAGAAATGTATTACAACTGAATTCATAGTAAACAAAAGGATAGCGTTATGATCATCTACGAGTACATATGGTTGACGGTATTAGATTATTAATACCATGAGGTGAAAGTGTTATTATGCCACAGAAAATGTATAGAAAAATATATGGTACTCGTAACTTGTCATGTTCTGTAATCTTCTGCAATAAATACATTATTAAACGTGAAAACCTATTGGCAATGAATTAAGCAATCAATTTGTTTTGCTATCAGTACAACTTACCTAAATATGATTAGGTCACGAGAGAATTGTTATACAAATAATTTTACCATTAATGTCATACGAATTAATTTACACAATTTGAAACTCTTTATGCCAATAGCAAATACGTAAATCACCTCTAAATTCAGATTTCATGTAAACATTAGGCAATATTTAGCCCAATCCATTTAATTTAGATCTTATACTCTCGAGTATTATAAAACTGGGCCAGATCTGTTAGAATTCCATTAAGTTTTATGGTTTTCAAATGTTACAAATCGCTGAACATTAATATACCAGATTATACTTGCGCAAACCAGCAAAGCTAATTAAAAAAAACATTAGTTACGGTCCTTTCGATATCAGTGATACGGTTAAATAGAATTACTTAGAATTTTATTAAAATTGAAGCATAGATCAAAATAGTGTTATCTTGTTGGGACCAACTGCTCCACATGATAAAAAATATGAATCGTCTTGCTTTTCAGACAGTCGGATAATTCAGCCTTCAATGAATTAACCAAGCTGTAAAAAATCGCACACAGTGACTTCCACTATGCCGTCTTCCCGTGAGCTTCGAACCCATGACCCCTGGATCATGATGTCCAGACCATAGTACCAAGGATATATTATTAAACATTTTCATCACTAGTAATAAAAAGGCTTTCAAACCGCTTTTCCATTTATTGTAACCAGAATCCTTAATGTACTTTAATATCAGAAATATTTATGAAGCAAATCCATAAAGAAAATTTTCAGAAACAATATTCGTTGTTAAACGTTTTATTGTTTTACCGGTACAAACGCGATGCAATATATATCTCAAATTTTCTTTGCGTTAGCCTTATGAAGCGAAAATTATTTTATTATGTTTCCAACTGTACGCAGAAATACCTGAGAAATTTTATGGGAGGTATTATTCTTCAAGACGTCCTCGCAACAACACGTCTCTTCAAGACAACACATAAATATGGGCAAAATTGTACAAAAGGGGAAATATAATTTAAGACGATTTGTTGGAGATAGTAAACATAACTTATTTTTACGCTCACGCATTGAAAGGAAATTTGCCATTTTAGTGGAAGCAATATTCAAACAATAACCTACGGCTTTATTTTTTTTTCAACTAAACAAATTTTAAGACAATATTTCAAGATCAAAATTTAAAAAAGATGACTAATTTTAATTCTAATCTTGGACATGTTGAAAATTTCATATTTTTTCAGGCAGTATCTACATCATATAATTAGTCATAGCTACAGTGTGAAAAGACAAAACAATCTTTGGAATAACGACATCGTTGACTAAATTTCAATATAAGTTCATCATCATCAGCTCATACAAGTCCTCATCGAGGGGCACGAGCCTACCCAGAAAGGGTGATTTGGCCTTAGTTGTCCAAGCGAGCATAGTGCAGATTGGCGTACTACACACACTACTTGAATCTTTTCGTAGGCATGTGCAGGTTTCCACACAATGTTTTCCTTCACCGCAAGAGGTTCGGATAACAGTATATATAATTTCGAAATTCAAAAAGATATTTATACGGATTTGAATCTGTATCCTCTGGACCGGAAAGCAACTGTCAACACCAAGTCGACTGAGCGTCGGTGGCATTAGTTGAAAATTGTAAATAACCATATAATTTCGGCCAGGGAGCACACAATATTCCGTAATACAATGTTTTATGATAAGGCTTTTCAATATTTCTACTATTGGTTGTGTATATGTACATTTGCAGTTACAGCAGCAAATTGGTAATACCCATTCGCAGCGTCGAGACCCCTATTGAACTAGGTCAGATTTTTATTTGCGCCCGTTCTACTCAACAACGCGGTTTTTCAGTCCAACATGGAGAAAGTTATTACTGTATGATATTGAAAATTTATTGTCGATTCCAGCATATCGGGACGAATAAAACATATTGGATGGTTTCAAAAGAATGGAGGAAAATTGTTTGTTATTGAGGATGAGAGCACAATAAAGCATGAAATCCTGATTTATTGGTATGTACGTAGTTTAGAATTATATTTCCCATCTGTTTGACATTACTTTTTGTTGAACAAATCATCTTTTCTCAAAACAATAAAAGTAGGTATTGGACTTTATATTTCACGATAAACAAAAATCCAAAATAAACTCTTTTGAAAAACGTTTAGCGATTAGGGACTACTTGTATTATGTTATATAAGCCGCCGTATCAAGGCTTCCAATCTAACCCGTTAGAAAGACTGCCAATAGATATTGAAAGCTAACGTGGGCTTATCGAGACAGGATCTCATTTAATGGCCTAAACACACTTTAAGACTTTATCTAAGGTTGCTTTTTTATACTCTTAAATACAGAAGGTGAAAGTGGGTCTTAAGAAGTTGGTCCATTTATAGTAAGCAAATTACTTTGGTAATGTTACAAAAATAGCCTGCTCACGTAACTACCTTTATATTTTTTGTATGGAAAACAATCTCTAACACGGAATAAAGAAAAAAAATATGTGGAACCACTCGCAATAAAAATAAAACTAGGTACCTTGGCAACGACAATTCGAACGTTGAAAAAGCATTAAGGAAATCAAAATAAAGCTCGTGTTGAAAATTGAAATAAGTTGCTATGAAAATAGTAAAAAAATAAGTCCAAATTTATATAAATAAACATGGATTTTGGTTTTAATATTAAATTATACAGAATACCAGCTAATTCAATACTTATAGTATGCCTACAATTATTTCTTAGAACAATATTGTAGAAAAATACTTTCAAAGACGCTAATATTGTTTTATATTTTCAGATCCGCTCAATCATCCATCGTTATTACTGAATTCACAATAAATGTTACCTCAAAAGATTTTAAGACATCAGTACACCCCAGCAAGTCCTTTATTGATTTTCTCGTAATTGGTATCTGGAAATAGTTATACCATTTGTAAGGGGATATAATCCAAACCTTAGTAATGCCGAAGCTTTATTGACACCCACGACTTCTAATGGATTAGTACAAAACTCAAGTTGGTAATTAATTCTACGAAGAGCTGTATCGAGATTTCTATTATTGACATTTGAACTGTTATCATATCTGCTCAAAGATTAACTTCGTACAAATGTCAAAAACTTATTTTTTTTTAATTTAATTCCTTGATTGCATCGTATTCAGATACATCTCATAAATCTTTTCACTCCCTAACTGTTTTGGTAGCAGGTTTGAAATATTTCTTTAGTGTATTATTACTTAATTTCAACAAAAAGCTAGATACCCAAAACCTTTTATAGCGCGATTCAGCTGAGACGAGCGCACGTAGCGCCATCTAGTTGATTTACCCGCCAACTGGCGTTCGAAAATTGCTTTGTAACAGTTCTAGCCTCCATGATTGCATCACGTGGGGCTCCTGTGGCATGTAGTGACAGCTGTTATCGATCCCCGAGAAAGGCCAAGGCCTCACCTACGGGGCTAAAGTAACGATACGGCGCCATACTTACAGCCGAGGTTAGTATGTTTATGACTGTTTGCTTACAGTGTACCCTAGTACAAGTTACATGGCACTAATAAACTAAATCGCAAATCATTTTTTGTGATCTAGCAACTGTAACAATGAGATGATAATATTTTGAAGCAATTGTTTTAACAGATTCTGAAAGCAGGAAATTTTCGCGTGAAAAGGTTTAGTACTTGCTTCCTATTGTTGCTTGTTTTTAGGCTAAAATACTAATAGCGATACGGCAGGCAGTAAAATTAAAACCGTAAACAACTACTTTGCGTTACAAGGTAACAACTAAATATGTTGTACTCTGCACAACGTTTGGCCAGAAGTTAATAACTATTCGGCAGAAAGCATTTCGTGCAGGTGAGGTTTTCATGGGTCCATAAAGTTTAATGCTGTTATACTTTAAGTCCATTATTATGAGCTCTATTTTATAAAATAAAATAAAGTAAAGGCCGTCAAGGATTATTACAAATTTTAATCTGTTTGTGGTTGACGTTCCTCGTAATTGGTCGAAAGTTCTAAACGCGTCGCGTCTTCTTTCATTCTGCGTATTGCAAATGAATGGAATGTTCTGTGCGTCTTTTCAGCCAAATTTGATTATTAATAACGAGTTAATGGGCTTTCCTGGTCAAGCTTGCTCCATCTTACATCACGTGTCTTCCACTAGGATAATCCGTGTTCAAGAGCAAGCCTATTTCAAGTAAGTTATCAAAAAATTCCAGGACAGCGTTTTGCAAAAGCAATATCTCAGTATAAGATATTTGAATTCGTACCAAGTTTAACCCAATTGTGTACTGGCTCATAAATAATCATAACAGCCAATTCTGAACGGAATAACTATCAAATAACCTCTACTAATTGAGGCCCTTTGGGCTCTAAGGGTCGCAGGGTTGGCAGTACAAGTATTGACGCTATCCTCTGATATTCTAGATGTCCTATTGTTATATTATAAGCGATAGCCAATCCAACTGATGATAATCAGTTGGATTATGTTCATGTTAATTCCTAGAAATCTAGGCCACGGCGGTAGTTATTAAAATTATACTAGGTGGTAGTCGGTACTGAGTCGTCAAGCTAGGTACCACGGAAGTGCCAGATATCATCCCGTTAAATACGAGCGTTTTGCACTTCTGTGTTTTGGAATTAGGTTACTGTAGCTAGAAAACGCCCGCTCAACCTTTCAATCTTTTCGTGGGTGTGCGCAGGTTCCCTCACGATGTTTGCCTTCACCGTAAGAGCGTCGGATGTAAAAATAAACGTATCCGGGACCAACAGCTTACAAGTCTTCCGAAGCATAGAGGGTTGGAGAGTATTTTTGGTTATTTTTCCAGTGCAATAGTTGCTCGACAAGCGCGATCGTCAACTAAACGGGCTAGCGTTTACGCCATTACCTGCGAGATAATTAAGATGTTACTTGATTGGTTGGCTTGGAGTTTCGGTATATTGTAAGGAAGGCACAACCTTTGTCAGTGGTCGTTCGTTTACTTAGGAACAGAGCTCAATTTGCATAGTAACAATCTAAGGGTGTTGTGTGTGCCAATATAATAATAAGGGCAATGCATGTTCAATGCAAATATTCGTACCTATATGATATGCTATTGTACATGCAAGATAAATATCTACTAATACTTAATATAAATACTAAAGAAAACAATAGCTGTGTGGAAAATCCCAACTTGAATTTTTTTGATGGGCATAGCGTTCCGAATTGTTCTTAATTGGTTTTCACTCTCCATCGAAAGTACGTATGGCAAACTTACTTACATGTCCCTGTGTCTCTAGGCGAAAAGTTATTGTTTTTTTTTGTTTTAAAATACTGATCATCATCATCAGCTCATTAACCGTCCCCACCGAGGGACACGAGCCTACCATTACGTGGGTGTACGTAAAGATTCCCCTATAATAGTAAAAAAAGGAATCTTCATCGTTCATGGTGCTGTCATCGAACGAGAAGAGTCCGGCAACAAAAATATTATAAAAAAAGAAAACAATAATAAAGAGGTTGTCTAAGTATTCCATTACAAAGTAACGGAATTCAATATAGAGTTTACTATAAATAACTGTTATCCCAAAGTAAGCCCACGTGCCTTTTGCCCACGCACATTAATTACTCAAAGGTCATGAAGATTGAAGGTGACCGGATGAATCGGCTGCTTTCTAATTTCCAACTATTTTTTTTCTTATACGTAAACATAAGACAAAATACGTTTTATGTTCTTTTTATTAATTTTCTTTTACGGCCTCATATTTAATTTTTTTATTGTCTATGTAATATTTCAAAATCAACAGTTTCTGTCAATTTTCTTTATACCTCCAATTCTTATGTAGAAGTTTTCTTTAAAAAGTTTCACCGCTTATAATTTCACCGTTTACCGCACATGTAAACTGAAAACAAACCAGTATATTTCGGTAGATAACGGCACTTTAGTCATACTATGGCAGATATCAACTCCATAAGAAGAAGTTGGAACGTAACCCGTCGCGAGGGGATGCGTGTTGGCTGATCGCCAGATTTTCGTGATAACATAAAAGAAGTTTTTAATTATTATGACCTGATTTAAAAATCGAATGACAGAACAATATACCAACCTACAGAAAAAATTACGACGGCCATCTTGCGAAATTGCCGCCCAAAATAGAGCGCTCACTTTGAGTCTCATAAACAGTTGACAGCCGGGGAAAAAACGTGTCCGAGCAAATTGTGTGTCACTCCCGGTGACGAGACGCAGCCGATACGTCCCCGGAACTTTTCCCTGACAGGTGTTATTATTTAGCTAGGCTCTTTTATTGTGTCTACAAATTAAACGATGCCGCTTGATTTCAGTAGGTTTGTAATTTTGTATAAATAGGGTCCGAATTGGTACTAATATTTTTTATCTTTGTTATAATTATGGCAAAGACACAGACACTTTTTCCACTTTGGAAGTGTCTCTCGAAATCAATTTAATTTATAAAAAAAATATATTAAAAATCTCAGTATAATTTTTCAAGACCTAAACATTGATATATCACACGTGCAGGTTCGAGGAAAAAAATAGGAATTAAATTAAGTTTCAGTTCCTCCAAATATATGTATATATATATAAATATTTAATGTTTTATGGTTATAGCACCATCCGTATCACAAATCACGGATTCCATTGCAAAAATTGCTTAAGTTGTGCGATTATAAATCGAAACTGAGACTATTCCATATAGTTCTTACTCCATTTGCTCAATTCGACCATAAATATATTATTTTGTATGACAATTTTAAACCACCAAATGATTTTAAAGAGACGAAGCTCACATGAACTTTACAAAACGACCCTAACATGGCAAGTAACTGATGAAAGTGAATACTATTAAACCCGAAGACCACGGTTCCCGAATTCCCGATAGTCCCCGTAACCGCGAAGTTTAAGGCGTCAGAATTAACATGAACAACTTTCGGAATTACACGTCACAAGCGTAAAAGTTGCCCATCAAAACGCCGGGCCGCGGAATTTCGGGGGAAGTGCCGCGGGCCTGTGTTGCCACCTTAATTTTAGTAATGGCCGTTGGAGATGAAAAGGGGATAGATCGGGCTAGATGGAGCTTCAGTAACCAAGAAAAGACTTGCTAAAGTGAACCTAGGGATGCGAAAAATATCGATATCGTGACTGATAGTGTTCTGACGGAACCGTCACAAAACGTCACTTACCTAACACTAACACTAACGTCTAAAATGATCGAAAGTATATTTATCGACTTAGATTAGTCACGTCGTGTACATCTCTTTACAGATTTTGCTGGAATATTATCAAGAAGCTGACAAGGACTCTTTCCGGATCATATAGTTACAAAAGGACAATAGTAAAAAGTAGTAGATCTAGCCCCAAAAGGGTTAAGTTGGCAACACTGCCGCGGGCGGATGTGACGCGCGCGCCGGTAATGGCGGACCATAATGGCCGCCGGCCACTTCCGCCCGGGTGATAGATCGTCGGATTCGCTCAGGGTGCGTTCTGAAATTACGTATCGAAAGGGTTCCCTCATGTTTGTTGGAGTAAAATATTCATGATTTTTGCTTATTGCTTACTTCTAATTTTTATTATTATAACAATAAATGTACTTCGGGTGCATTCTGAAATTATGTATCGAAGCCCATAATGAATGTAGAAACAAAAGGGGGCTCTAAGAATGGAGTGAATTATTGATGGTTTTTGCAGGTTTGTTATACTAATGTGTCTATAAAATGTATTAAATATACTTATTATTGTTCCCACTTGACAATTAATGAAGCTAAGGCTGTATACGCCTATAATTGGCATTCATACTAATCAATGTGTTGATATTATTATTATTATTTTTGTGGAAATTAATTAAACTTTCATGTCTGGGGAAAATTTCTATGTCACAGGCTTGTGGCCAAAGCGACATAGTATTTGATCCACAGATTTCCCAATACAGGAGATGGGGCAAGCCGCGTTTAAAGTGCGACAACTGTAAGCTCAACGAGCATACACTGGCTACCAGTTTACGCTCTGTGAGACGAGTCAAGACGCACGAATATTAGAAGAAATTACCGTTTTTTCCAAAATGCCATCCTGTGCAATTGTAACATGCCATCATCGCAATGAATCAGTAAATTTACCAAGAAATATAATAACTTTTCACAGGTAAGAACCGAAAAGAAATTGCGACACTGGGACTGCCTATAAACTTGGCGGCTTGTCCAGTTTAATGTATATTCTGATGTCTGTGATTTGATCTATCGGATATAATAAAATTAGTTTAATGAAAGGAATTTGCGGACGATTCGGCACGTGTTAAGAATTGCAGCCTTTTGAAGTAAAATGTAGGTAAGTGAGTGTTATTATTATGATATCATAAGTATAGGTAGTGTATGTACCTTTTGTATGTAAAGTTTTTGGTGTACCTAAATATTTGAATAAATAGGTATATTAAATTTTATTAGATTTCCTGTTCATCAGGCATTCAATTGAATTTACATATATACGTACCTCTAATTAGATCATTGCATAATGTCTAACTAAAAGACCTTAACACTGACGCCCACAATTTTGTTTTAACCCATTCATAATCCTGTGAATATATTACATTATTAATCATCCAAATTGCTTTTAAACAAACACAATTATGTTTACTCAAAGACATTTTAATAGTCACTTTGCATAATGGGTTAAGTATAATCAAATGCACTCAGCAAAAACACTCAAGAGAGTCTATTTTCTGAATCATTGCTTAATACGAGGGGCCTATGTAAAGGCCTGACTAATAAGCCGATTACAACCGACTGGGCCTCCAGTCTGGATGTTTTAAAAGCGTAATTTTTCACAGAACATGGCCGGGGTATTTTAAATGAGGTCGTCGTAAGGTAAGACGTAATGTATGCTGTAGTAGGCTCATTAAAACTAGTCCCACGAAATGGGTTGCTTTTAAATTATGCTCATAAACTGGAATAATATAGACAATTTTAAAGGTAAAAGGAATAATATAGTCAATGAAAAACGTGAAACGTTACGCCTAATTCTCCCGCCTAAAATGATGGCGGCCATATTTTTTTTTTTTTAAAACAATACGCGTAAATTACTATGGTTGATAAAATAAATATGATTCGAACGAATGTGATAAGATCATATTATAATTATGCATCAAATATTACCTACGCATTTTAAATTTCTCATTAATCATCAGCTTATAATATACGTCCCCACCGTGGGGCACGAGCCTATCCGTATCGGATTATTAGGCCTTAGTCGTTCGTCCACGCGGGCTCGTGCGGCTTGGCCGACTTCACGCACATCCTCTTCACAGGCGTGCGCAGGTTTCCTTCACTGTATGTGCGTCAGATAAATGTACACAATTTCTAAAATTCGAAGACATTGTTTCTTGGCGGGATTGTTATCCCGTACAGATCGGAAGGCAACCACACCAATGAGCCATCGACACTACTCTCGACGTATAGTATAAAAGACATAATTGAACTGTATGTTATTATAATAAAATTCAGTTACAAATGGCTATCCACGGCAACCCGCTAATACACCGCATCATATTAATTACCGTACTAATTATCCCCCAAGGGTGGGGGGTGATTGATCACCGGACTTTGCGGCAATCACCCCCTGTGTCATAAGTTCGGAAGCTTCGCGTTTTTCCCGTTGAAACTTTTCTCAGTAACATTTTTTTTATACGGGCCATAATCACTTTGGAGTAATTATTTTGCTTCGAGATAAGCGCGGGCTTAATGATAATTCGCGTTGTTTTGTAACTTATGAATATAATATTGGCGTGAATGAAATTTGTCATTCACAAAGTTCGCCGAGATGGATGACATTTCTTTGTGAACTGTGTTTAGAGTACAGTGGTTTGAACATTGGGTTGGAAATGCTTTAGGAAGTCGTAGGTGCGAGTCCCACACAGTTAATCAATTGACGAAGTAAGATATCTTTTTGTATATAAAAAATAATACTGTTTATTCAGTTAAGGTCCTTACAGAACACTTATGAATGACAATTGAAGCTACCACTGGTTCGGACGGTATACCTATCAAGCAATAACATTTTAACGAAAAACATATTATTATATAGACGACCCCATTTGGTGTAATGGTTGAGACTTCGGCTCTTACACCAAGGGTTCCGAGTTCGATCCCCGAGCAGTACAAACATTTGTGTGCATGAGCATGTCTGTTTGTATTGGTCTGGGCATTGAGGTACATATATAGAGAAGCAATTACTAACCGCCTGGCGATAAAATGTAACCAACTGTATAACTGCGAAGACGTAACCTTGAAACCAGTAAGATTGCAATGTAATATATATTTGTCTCACTTCCTCAAGGCACAAAAACAATACCGCTGCCAACTTTGAACAAAGACAGAAACACAATCATGCAATTTCATGTTGGTGTTGCGAGCCATAAGGAATTTTGCACAAAATTATAAATAAAATAAACATATTATTAATAATGATAAATTAGTCATTCAAAATCATTTCGATATTGTTTTGTAAGTATATGTAAATATATACTGCTATTTAGGATAGTGGATAAGTATTGTTTTGTTTAAAAAAAGGCATACGTTGCTGAAAAAAAATCATTTTAAACAGTAGACAAAATATTATTATTTGCTGCAATCCATTAAAATAAAATAATAAATGCGAAATAACTCTGTTGGTTACGCTTCACGCCTCAATGGCTGAACGGAGTTTTATTGAAATCTGTCATGAATGATTGATGGAAACCTGAAAACGGACATAAGCACTTTTTGTCTTATGATTCTAACCTCACTACCTGAAACGGGGGGTGGAAGTTTTTAGAAACATTATATTAATCTATGGGTCTGGGTGTTTTCTTTGTATAATATGTATATACATATGTTTATCCGTTGTTTAGTACCCATATTACAGACTAAATGCTTAGTTTGGGACTAGATGCCGCTATGTGTATGACAGTATATTATTTACTAGCTTTTGCCCGCGCGCTTCGCTCGCATTAAATTCGGGTAACACGGTACTTTCATTTATCACTATACATAGATTTCCCTCCTCCAACTTTAAAGGTTTCAAGGTCAATTTCAGAATTTTTTATTAGCAAAAAATATGTTATAGTGAGCTTACCTTAAAAGATAGACATATGCTGTCGCGGACTTTTTTGAGACCTTTAAAAGGTAACAATACTCTCATACATGACTTTGTGTAACTTTAAACCGTTTACTCAGCGTACGCAGCGGAAGCTCCAAGTATGAAAAAATACCCCGATTTTGAAACATTTTTCATTACTGCTCCGCTTCTATACTCGTAGCGTGATGATATATAGCTATAGCCTTCCTCGATAAATAAGCTATCTAACACTGAAAGAATTTTTCAAATCGAACCAGTAGTTCCTGAGATTAGCGCGTTCAAACAAACAAACAAACTCTTCAGCTTTATATATTAGTATAGATTTATGTTATAACGGCACGACCACTCGCTCACTGATGGTAAGATATACACCTGCCTATAACTGGTGCAGTGTTGAAGTAACCATTTTCAAAATTGTAGATTGTAATTAGTTTTCGTCCTTCAACAATGCCCTGCGCCCGGCTCCCGAGGCGACAGATGTTAGGTCTCTTGTACCCGGTAATTTCACTAGCTGCAGTGCCCTTTTAACGAAGCACTTAAGAGCAAACACTCTCGTTCCACGTGGATACTTAGTATACTTGCCATCTAATAAGATTCCCGTTTGGTTGGACATTTCAATTAGAAACACTTCATTGTCCGAAAGGAAAACCTGTGCCATGATAAAATGACAAAGAAAAATTTTAAAAGTGACTTACCTACCATTGTAATGTTTTTGGGACTTGTTTGGTTTAACTAATTTATTAAAATAATTATAAGTTATTGTTTACTGGTACACCAACTAATATAATTTAAAGAAATGGATGTTTCGATATCTCTGCTGTCGTTGGGCCAATCTGGATTGTATACCTGCAACAATTGAAAAGAATAGAATAGAATAGAATATATTTATTTGCACAGAATACATGTTAAGTAAGGTGTTACATAAGTAGATATTGGTACATTGTATATTGCCTGTTTAAGGCATGCTTACTTGCAAACTTATTATTAATACAATTTTCATTTATTTCCAATTTATATTTTAGCTAAGTTAATTAGTATTGCCGATTAAATTGTTAAGAGTTATCTTGCAGGCACCTCTACATTATAAGCTGAGTGGCGACCAATTTAGTGTCATCGTTGATTGTTTAACTTCATATTATAAGTCTAAGTACTTATAATTGATTTCTTTTATATGCACATGTACCTATGAAAAAACACTAAATAAACGTTTATTATTATTATTTCTTTGTAGTCTTAGACTTCTCCACTTATATAAGTGGGTACGTATTCTGTTACGCGGACCTTAATCAAGCGTAACAGCGTGGATAGCTGATTCTGTGAGACCTGATGAAAGATATAACAGTAGAGGGTATATTGAGGGTTTCCAGGTTTTATTATTATTATTATTATTAAATACAAAATAATCAGCGTCTAAGATCAAGTTTCCCTACAAATAAAATGATTTCTATAGATACGATATATGTAATAATATGAAATGTTCTACAAATAATATCTCACTAATAATAAACATTAATAGTACGCAATAATAACAGTAAAAATAAATAAAACAAGCAAAAAAAATAAAACAAGCGATAAGGCCGCCTGAGCGTCGGTGGCTCAATGGTGTAGACTGCCGCCTTCCTACCGGGAGGGCTGAGGTTCAAATCCCGACACGTACCAATGTGTTTTCGAATTTTCGAAAATATATGTACGTTATCCGACGCTCTTACGGTGAAGGAAAACATCGTGAGGAAACCTTCATGCACGCCTGCGAAGAGATTCGAAGGTTGTGTGTGAAGTCGTCCAATCCGCACTGGGGGCCCGCGTGGACGACTAAGGCCTAATCACCGTACACGGGTAGGCTCGTGCCCCTCGGTGGGGACGTTTAATGAGCTGATGATGATGAAGGCCGCCTGAATTGCATTATTTTCCTTCATTTATTGTTAAATATGTATCTTTTTTTTGGTGTGCAATAAAGAATCATATCTATCTATCTATCTATAAAACAATAAGGTGTTACACAAAATGATGAACTAAAATCCAATTATCATTATCTTAAATATACAAATATTTGTTTAATTGATTCAGTGTTAAAGTTTTTGACGAAATAATGCCGAAACTTGTCACGTTTCGGCAATCGTAGCGTGAGCCTCCCTTAATTGATAGAAAAATGAAGGGACCGAACATTTTAAGTAGATCTCTAGTGCTTCCAAACTAATCTATCAAATACAAAATAGTATAAAGTATACAAATACACAATATACACTCATCATCATCATCAGCTCATTTAAACTTCCCCACCAAGGGGCACGAGCCTACCCGTACGCGGGTTTAAATAGTCCTCGCGAGCCCAGTTCAGATTGGCCGACTTCACGCACAACCTTTGAATCTCTTCGGAGGCGTGCGCAGGTTTCCTCACGATGTTTTCCTTCACCGTAAGAGCGTCGGATATCGTACATTTAATTTCGAAAATTCGAAATCACATTGGTACGTGGCGGGATTTGAACCAGCGACCTCCCGATAGGAAGGCAACAGTACCACTGAGCCACCGACGCTCTCCCTTAATCGATAAAAAAATCAAGGGACCGAGCATCTGAAGATACCTAGTCTTCCAAAGTAAACTAAGAATACAATATATTATAAAGTATAAAAATACACTATTCCGCAACACCACCCTTTCCAGCTCCTCTCCACGTAAGTGGATCACGTACTGGGAAACCTCCGAGTGTGAAAAATCCCGGGCGAGGCTCGTTTATATGCAAATGGATATGCCCTGGGAGGTCCCTCGGAGCGGCCACTCGCTCCTTCGACCATTAAATGTGGCTGTAAAAACTCTATTATGGTCAGGTGCGTAAGTATAGGGGTTGTACGCAATAAATTCAATGTTAGATATGGATGAAAAACGTGGTACGATTTATCTTCTTAGATTTTCATAGGCAAACACACTTTCAAGTTATTTCGGCCCAGAAAGCAGCCACAGTAAAATGTTTTTGCCCAGAAAATAGCCACAATGACAGCATTATTCGAAACTGTCATTGGATCCTCCCGCGTGCAGCTGGAAGGGAACGATGTCAGATAGGCCATCGTTTGGGCTGAACCACCGAAAATGATTAGTGAAGCCTTTGTTCAGCAGTGGACATTTTAGGCTGTAATGATACTTACTCCGCTGGCTCATCGACCCGAAATGACTCTAGGCAAGAAACAAGAGATCGCAATCTTTGTCAATCCTGCGCCACTTCCCACCAATCTTTGACCTGGAGTTCACGCAGATCAGACTCGACGACGTCCTTTCATCGGTACCTGGAGCGGCCTACTGGGCGCCGCCCAACCGGTTAAGTGTTAAGAAACATCCAGGCATGTCCATGGAAACAAATGTTTGTACTGGTCCAAAAAAAGGAAATTAAGTGTGAGAGGTAGACAGTGTGACATATATATATGTGCACACTGGATATAACTCTAAAATATGAAGATATGTAAACGATGAGAGTGTCATCTTCGACATGAAAGTTCTCTTTTAAATAATAAAGAATATAAAAAAAGGAATACCAATTCAGTAACAAAGTGACGGTATGCATAACCTGACTAAATTGCCCAGAAAGTATAGATTCCCAAATCCCTTGTCAAATGAGTGACGGGACGAAGTACAGTTATTTACAGACTTAATGACGTCACGGACGAGGGATAGACTCGAGTTCCCAATGGGATAGACGACAGAATACGATAAACTAAGTTCCAACTTCATAGTGAAATCTTGGATTTCTACCAAGTTTTGTAAAACGTTCGTCTTAATCCGCAAAATTAAACCTTTCTTACCCAAGGGTCTACCTTTAGAAGTCTTTCAAGGACTCAAAGGTTTGCCTTGGGCTGAAGGGTTTAGTTTGAAAATTATATGGTTCGATATTTGTATAAAGGGATTCAGTTTCTTGTTCCGAAGTACCATAACAATCTCACATAGCCGTGATGGAATCTGCTATGAAAATAATTATCATTATAGAAGATCGAGATAATTTGTTACAAATTCATCATGAGAAGGCCTACATTTTTGGGCTGGAATCCTTCACATATTTACCTGTTAGTAACGTGTTAGATTTCAATAAAAATAAGTCATATTAGTGCTGCAATCCGGTCCGAAGGACCAAAAACAAAAAGTGTACTCAACGCAAACTATAAACGAAGGAACTCAGAAGTCATTGTTGGTCATAGGTCTACCCCATTTTGTTACTAGTCATCATCATCATCATCATTACAACCTAGAAAGTCCACTGCTGAACGAAGGCCGTAATTGTTACTAGTAATTTAACATAATTACTTTGTGTGGTTTACTAAGTCATCTCATTTTTAAATTGTCTTCATTAAACGAATGTAGCGTCCATTTATTTTATTCTAGACTCGTGCAGCTGACAAAGCTTATATTGCGTCGTTAAGAGGAATTTCTAGATTCAAGGAATTTAATATCCCGCCTACTCTTGTGACCTATTAATTTTATTTATTTGACGATCCATTAAATCTTAATTATACTTGGAATTCCTTGGATAATCTCTCTCCATTTAACCTGCTGGACATACGAACAGGTCTCCTCTATTCTGCGCCAGATATTCGGTCCCCTTTCCTCATCCGGCCTCCACTTGCGACCTCTCGCAAGTTGTCCAGGCGTCCTACGCTCCGCTTGTCGAGACGCGGTCTCCACTCCAGAACTCGTCTGCTCCAACGGCCCGAGGTTCTGCGACATACGTGACCAGCTCATTGCCACTTCGACTAAATGATCTGGTGGGTCAGTAACGAGTACTTTACATATCTATAAATAAACTCTTCAGCTCTTTTCTTCATGTAATAATCACCACTCGAACAGAGCACGCGCGTAGACAATAGAATCATGTATTATGTGTTGTGAGTTTCCACTCGTGCTACGTACGATCTCTTATTTTTGGTTACAAATAATAAGGTTATTCCATATTGACGACCATTTGGTGTAATGGTCGAGACGTCAGCACACCAAGGGATCCGGGTTCGATCCCCGGGCAGTACAAACATTTATGTGCATGAACATGTCTGTTTGTAATGGTCTGGGTGTTTTCTATGTATCATATGTAAGTATTTACAAAAAAATATATAAGTATGTTTATTCGTTTATTACCCAAAATAAAAGCTTCACGCTTAACTTGTGGATATTTATTATTATTTATTTATTATATTAAGACGCTTTCCTTAAGTCTAAGAACTCATTAGAGGAGCTCTCGACACTCATTAAAGCGTCTCTAAGACTCACACCTTCTACACACTTAATCTTCTCGTATGAATAGGTACCACTGATAAAAATATATGCCCTTATAAATATAAAACAATCCAAGGGAAAATAATTAATCAATTTTATTATTTAGTTGTTTATAATTGTTACGGTTGAATTCATTACGAGTATTCTTAGAATATTCTTTAGAGTGCCATATAGCTATGGTTTTTTAAATCTGTCTTCTATCGCAGTCCACTGCTGGGCATTGGTCTCCCCCATTTTGCGCCAGATATCCCGGCCCTCTGCTTTACTCATCCAGCCTACACCAGCGACCTTTCGCAAGTCGTCGGTCCATTGGGCCGGAGAGCGTCCGACACTACGTTTTCCAAGAAATTCGGGATTATTTATGACAGAAGCAGTGTTGCAAAATTAATAACATTAGCTTTACATTTCTTATGTCAACTCTTTCCTGCGCCCGGCACCCGAGACGACAAATGTTAAGTCTCTTATACCCGGTAGTTTTGATACAGTGCCCTCATCCCGATACACATAACACCCTTGTTTCACGGGACGATATCTGGCACTGCGGCGGTACCTACCAAGACGACTCAGTACCGAGTCTACCACGAAGTTACCCTGCCTATTTTCAAGAATTAATCTTAAGTCAAGGATTACTTCCTTACCTTGTATAACCAATTATTATCTTTATTGATTGTCTATTTTTCACTTAATAGCATAATGAGTAGTGTTTTATGTATGTATTAATTGTATTTTACAGGCATAATTATTTTTAAGAATGTTTAAGTATTTGCGATAGGCTTAGTCCTGTCTAAAATATTGAAGGAATCCTAGTCTATTACTAAACTGTATGAAAACCGATTATTCTATAATTGTCAATAGAAGTCTTATTTGAGACTATTGAATTGCCCCTTTGAGTCGTGGTCCTTCGATTATCCTCCGAATAAACACGGCTAACCATCGAGGTCTCAATTAACCCTAATTGAGGCGAGCGCAAAGTCAGTAAACACTAAGCTATTAACTATAAGTGCCTAGACTTAGGTTAGTGTTTTTAATTCAGTTAGTCTAAGTTGTGGGATCGTATCAGTAACCGTTGGTCTATGACCACTTGTTTGAAATTGGTAAAATTAAAGATTTTCTAGCATGTTTGACGGAAGACTGTCGCGGTAAAGAATATTGTTTGTGGGAAAAGAGACTTTAATAACTTATTTTATATCAAGAAAGCAAGTCAATTTATCTGACGCTCTTATGGTGAAGAAAAAAAGGGAGGAAACCAGCGCACGCCTGCGGAGAGCATCAAAGGTTGTGTGTGAAGTCGGCCAATCCGCACTGGGCCCGCTTAGACGACTAAGGCTACATACATTACGGTTAGGCTTGTGCCCCTCGGTGGGGACGTTTAATGAGCTGATGATGATGATACAGCAATTAATTGCTTCTTCGCAATAAACTGTATAAAACTTTTTTACTTATATGAGTTGTATAAGCGCTTATACAGCTTATACATACTTTATATGCAGCATTCGGTATACTCTCTTTAATACAGCTTGTTCTGCTACATGGATAGCACCAAGCTATTTCTAACACACATGAGTTTTAGCTCTGTATGTAATAAAATAATACCAGAAGTACTTTCGTCATGTGTTCCCATAGACAACTAATGAGCATGCTTCCAATAGCTCGCTCGCTCTCGCTTTATGAGCTCGGCTGTCCGCATTTCGCTCACGGCCTTTGAACCTAGATAGGCAATACCTAGACATACCACGAGTGCTTTGAGGTACTTTTCCAGTGTAATGAGGTGAAGTATTTCATATTAGATGGTGTGTACTGAAATTCACTAAATTTAAGTCTTATATGCTGTGTAATTTTTTTTAACAGGTTTTCTTTAACAATGAAACCATATTTGTAATAAATAGTCTAATGGTTAAAATTGTAACGTATATAATGAGAAATCAGTTCATACTTCAGGAATAATATGGCAAGCAGAGAAAAAAATCAAAAGATGCAATATTTAATCAGAGACAGATTTATTACCACATTTGAAATAATTAACGAACACAAATTTTACTGAAATATATTATTTCATTTTATTAATAGAACCATAGATCTGATCTCAACAGACAATAATGCAGCCAGAATTCTAGTTTATGGCTAAATTACGCGCGCTAATTTAGGCGCGAATCCGTCTTGCGTCAACGTCACTTGACAGATTATCCGAATACATTATGTGGTGGTGGAGAGGGAATTAGGGCAAACATCCCATTTGGTATAATCAAACATTAAAAAGATTGCTGTTTAAACCAAAATGGGTATATAAGCGAAGGAGTGGAGGATAAATTATATCTTTATTATAATGTTCTTTACCTCAATAGATTAAGTAGAAATAAATATTGTAAATAAATTAATAATAATGTAATAATTAATAGGTGGTAGATTCGATACTGAGTCGTCTATGTAGGTACTACCGCAGTGCCAGATATCATCCTGTAGGGTACTGTAAATTACCGGGTATAAGAGACCTAACATCTGTTGTCTCGGGTGTCGGGCTCAGTTCGGCATTGATGGAGGATAATAACTGTCTATCAGTTGTTGGTCTCCTTTAATGCCGCTCTGTCATGGTCTGGTGTATCACTTACCATCAGGTGAGCGTCCAGACCGTCCTGTACACTTATAATAACATAAAAAATTATAAAAAAATAAAGTGATTAGTAAGTTTGTAATGAATTAAAGAAAATGGCTGCGCCCTGATTATAGGGTCTAAAATGCTTTGGTCACTACCCAAACCACTACCTACATTAATAGAGCAATAAAGAGTTGAGTACTTTACGCATACCTAATATTTTCCAAGTAAATGTTTCAAAAATACTTTGTCATAATAATTTTGATAAAACGTTACGATCCCTTTTTATACGAAATTGTATACAGTGTAATGCAAAATAATGAGTGTCCATCCATCTTTATAAGGTTAGCTAACGAGCCCGGAGACAAATCAATGAAACAGCCACCGCTCCGGACCAATTAGACCGGGTGACCGGTCCGGAATTATTAATGCCCGGCGCCATTACTGCAATTACTCCATTGGGCTTACACGAGCTTACTCTTCAGCGACGGTGGTTGTTGTGGACTGTTGCTTTCCGCTCTAGAAGTTGCAAGTTCAAATCCCGCCACGTACCAATGTATTTTCGAATTTTTGAAATGATATGTACGTTATCCGACGCTCTTACGGCGAAGGAAAACATCGTGAGGTAACCTGCGCACGCCTGCGAAGAGATTCAAAGGTTGTGCGTGAAGTCGGCCGATCGCACTGGGCCTACGTGGACGACTAAGGCCTGTACACCGTTTACAGGTAGGCTCGTGCCCCTCGATAGGAACGTTTATAAGCTGATGATGTCCTTACTACTCAATGAAACAGTCTATATAGTTTTAATGGGTACAGGCCTCCCACATATCATGGATATGAGGAGATTGGGCCGTAATCTACGGGGCACGGTGATCTAAAGCCTATGCGTGAAGACTTGGCCTCAACGTAAGCGCGTCAGAATGACGAATACAAATAAAATTATAGGCTGGATAAATAAAAAAAGCAAAAAAGCGAGCGACCAATATATCAATGAAAGGATGTTAATTAAAGTACGCCGAACCAACCCTCCAAATTGTTACAGGCAAGGGATGGGTCGGCAATATCCTGTCAGTCCGTCTGTCACACGGTTCGCGGATAGCATTAAACTTTAATATGTATGTGTTAATGCTTTTAACAATATACCGTATGTGTACAATTTATAGCAACTTAATAGATCATGATATAGGTACTCTCTTCAACCTATCGCAGTCCACTGCTGGACATAGGTCTCCCCCATTTTGCCCCAGACATCCCGGTCCTCCGCCTTTCTCATCCAGCTTCCACCAGCGACCTTTCGTAAGTCGTCGGTCCATCGGGCCGGAGGGTGTCCTACGCTACATAGTATATATTATTTAATCTGTGGTACTTACTCAGCGGCGGTGAATTAAGACAATAGAAATTTATTGTTAGATCTCCTAGATATTTTTATAATTTCTTTATTTGCCAGAATATAGTAAATAGAATATAGTCTTAAATAAAAAAAATGTCCTGTCATATTCTATCGTGAACATTTCCACGTGCAAATCAAATTCAGTAATACCTAATGAAGAGATTTTTCAACAGAGAGGTAATACAAATTACGCAAAATTCATTACTCATAAAATTATAGGTACTTAAAAGCGCCTGTCATTATTTTCCGCGAACTGACTGCCCTGCACCCGTCGAAAGATGTTAGGTCTCTTATATCCGGTAATTTTACTTGATACAATAATTTCAATTAGTAATTTTTCACGACCTGTTTGGTGTAATGGTTGGTCGGCTACTACACCAAGGGTTCTGAGTTCGATTACCGATCAGTACAAACATTTGTATGCATGAATTTGTCTGTTTGTATTGGTCTGGGTGTTTCTATGCATGATATGTATGTATTGAATAAAAGTTATCAGTATGTTTATCCGTTGTTTAGTGCCTATATTACAGGCATATGCTTTGTTTGGGGCTAATTGACGCTATGTGTATATCAGTGTATATTTATTTATTTTAACGATACATATTATAACATGTTTACTAAACATTAGCATGTTACGAGTATGTACTTAGCTGCTACGTCATCGAATCTTAAACACTAGATTTAGAAAAGTCGTTTTTATTATATTTTTGAACTTCCCCAGAAATAATCCCGTCTTTTGCGCAACCATATTGTGTACATAACATTTAGATTATCCCAAATCTCCATATTCGCTGGCTGCATACTGAGCCCGCCTAATCTCTTAATTTCTCGGGACGCCACAGCGGGATTTTTCCCGGATCCCGGACCATGCCGCAGCTAAGACGGGCTGTTTAAGTATTACCCTTGACGTGCAAGATGAAATAGTATTTATTGCGATCTTAAAGAATGCTTAAGACGTAAGACTTGCGTGACATGGGATACAATCATAAGGACTGATTTTGAACACCATTAAGTAATGTCTGAAATTATCTCCATCGTAAATCACAAAAGGGCTTCTTATAGCTTTTCAGGACACGAGCTTTGTGAGCGTACTAAAAATTGGAAAGCGACGTCAATCGACTCAATCTGGCGATAGATTTATTGACCGTCACGAGTAGGCACTTACCTGGCCGCCGTTACGGACGAGTTAGACTAGAGCTTGACAGGTCAAATACCGTCCGTAGATAGATAGGTTTCAGATAAAAATACTCGTAAAAGTCTGCATTTTATAGACTATGAAAACCAACATTATTAGAAACTTAAGATGTTGATGTACCTTTTCAGGGTTCATTATCAGCTCATTAAACGTCCCCACCGAGGGGCACGAGCCTACTCTTATAGGGAAATAAGGCCTTAGTCGTCCACGCGGGCCCAGTGCGGGTTGGACGACTTCACGCACAACCTTTGAATCTCGTGTAGGCGTGCGCGGGTATCCTCATGATGTTTTTCTTTCACCGTAAGAGCATCGGATAACGTACATATATTTTCGGAAATTCGAAAACACATTGGTACTTGGCGGGATTTGAACCTTAGCTCTCCCGGAGGGTGTTGCCCTCCTATCGGGAGGGCTGAGGTCCACACCATTGAGCCACCGACGACCTTTTCAGGGTTATTGGGTACAAAACGTATATAGTGGTAGGCCATGAGCGTCTGTGGATCATTGGTGTGGATTGTTGCCATCTGATCAGAATAGTGCACGTTCAAATATTATACCGTCACGTAAAAATGTCTTATAAAATACTAAAATTATATGTACGTTTATCCGATGCTCTTATGGTGAAGGAAAACATCGTGAGGAAACCTGCGCACGCCTGCGAAGAGATTCAAAGATTGTGTGTGAAGTCGTCCAACCCGCACTGGGCCCACGTGGACGACTAAGGCCTAATCACCCTAAAAACGGGTAGGCTCGGTGAGAATGTTTAATGAGCAAGCTGATGACGATGAACACCCCAAACACCACGCACTCGAATTGTGTTTTTGTAAATTTACCACTAAATTAAAAGGCGACAAACTCATTTGAATCAGATAAATCCAGCTCCATTGTATGAAGCATAGCTCATTTCAACCACATACAATGAAATGGCCGAAACTGTCAGATGGAAGTGTAAATAACACACGTTCTGGAAGGTTCCTCGTGATATATGGTCTCAGCTGTCAGAACAGCATGGCTTGATTTGTTCGATTTAAGGTACGTCTTTTGTGTACACCAGAATGCTTTATTTGTTGTGTAAATAAATAAACTACTACTACTACACACACACACACACACACACTCACACAATCAGCTACTTCAGAGGCGTCGGGGTCATTATAATACCAGCCGTTTCGCTGGTGTCATAATTAAATAACTTCTAAGAGACTGTTAAATTTCAACATACGACAATTGTTCTGTACTACTAAATGGTAATTAAAATAAACATAACAAATGTCTATACCCTTTTATAAAAGCATATCAAAACAACTCTATACAAGATAATAAAACATAATTAACAACGAGAAAAGCACAAACATGACCGGTGAGTTTAAATTCAACCAATTCCCCAGAGATGCATAAATTCACATAGTGTAGTTTAAAACCCGGCGCAACAAGCTCCATTCTTATTGGTCGCAGTATCGCTATGACGCGATAGGCACTTCAATTTATTGGTCAACATATCCACGTGCTAATGCGGCCGCAACCACACGGGTGAAAATGCGGTGTGTTTATAAAGCGACGGAATAATGATAAACATTAATTGGCGGTTGGATTTTACTAAGTGTTCAGTGTACAATGACGTCACAAGGTTTTAAGGCTATCCAGATTTGATGTCAAACTAAGTTATCATGAGAGTATGTATTATAAGCAATTATCTGTACTTTTATGCTCTCAAAACTCTTTATCAAAGTGAAAATCATAATCACTATTGTTTTCAATAAAGGATTACAAAAAGTGCTTAAAGGAAGGTGTTAAGTATTCAAATCAAAAATTATTTTAACGCTTTTGGGGTTTGGCCTGGAGAAAAAGAAACAAAAAATAAAGTGTCTAAGCTCATAAAACTCTAAAGATACTAAGCAGTTAATCACTAAACTAGTTGCTAAGTTCTAGTCTCAACTATAAGACATTTTGTGCATATCTGCGGATATTTCTTATTGTTATATTTCATCAAATAAAAGAACTGCCACAAGTTCCCTTAAAACCCGAGCCCTTTATCCAAATATATCTAAAGAGTCGACTTCAACAGCCCTTCGCTTGACTGCGACCCTTGTAAGCGACGGCATAATAACGGTTATAACGGAGCCATTGTACGAGTGTTACACGAGCGTTATTTTAACGACCCCATTGCGAAAACGTTACTCGAAACGCAAGTCATTCTGGCAGAAAGCTGCCTCTGTTGTTTACTGCTAACATTCACTCTAAACTAAAATGGAATTAAAATGTATATTATTCCCTTAAAAGGTGTTTCGTTTGTTCTAGAAACTTCGCTGGTGTCCTTGACAAGGTTTAAGGCTGAGAGCTTTCTGCGTCAATTGCCCGGTGGAGCTATAAAGGCCATTTTCGGGTAGCAACAGTAGTTCGAAAAATTTGATTTCCCCATAATTAAATTTGCGTTGCATTTAAATAATTAAATCGTAGCCATTACCATCATTTACAGTATGACCTACTAAAAGGTTAGGTTGACCCTAAAATATGGTTGGTTAGTTTTTATCATAGTTTAAATACGACTTTGGTTCTGAAACTGGAATAAGCTAATTTTTCCTGCCATGTTTTATTTTACTGTGCGGGAAAGTCTGTGCCCTGCACGACGTTATAGGCTGATAATGAAACACTATTCAATAACGCCAGGTAAAATTCCTTCCGGAAAAGCTTCTTGTGTTAACTTTTTTCCTATGCAGCACTGCAATCTGTTTTTTCTTCACTAAATAATAAATAAATATCCACTGACATTCACACAGCGCCATCTTGCCCGTTAAGCGTTAAGCCTGTATTATGGGTACTAAAACAACGGATAAACATACTTATATACATTTTTTTTTGCTGCTGGTTTCACAGACTGCAAGTCCGAATTTGTCTTTAAACTATGTGGAAGTTCCTTTGAACTCATGTTCTGGGTTTTGAAGATTCGATACGCTATCCCTTCTCAGACTTGTGAAAATTGTACTGCCGGAGCCTTTGAGGTTTGACGCTATAGCTAACATGCTGTGATAACTTATTCTGATAAGTCCTATGGTAACTGATTCCAAAGTTTCCAAAGTTATATGTAAACAGGCAACTACAAACAAACCCTTTCGAGTTGGTTGCATATTATCAAATAACTACCTCTCTTTGATAAGTGACACAACAGACGCCCTTATATCGCTCCACATTTAGATGGAACTCGTTACATAAATGTGGCCCATTCCCTTAATAGGTTCCCTCCGAACGTCCCCTTAAAGAGGGGGGAGGTGATAAAAAAGAAATCACTGTCCATTGCTTTTACAATTGTGTTCCGATCTGTTTCAACTGTAGTCATCATCATTATCAGCTCTTTGCGTCCCCACTGAGGGGCACGAGATTTCGGTCACTCACAACTGACTATTTCGATATTTGCCGGCAAAATCTACTCCAAAAGCTAACCTTCTTTCATCAAATCTCCTACACCTTTCATCAAAGCTGTCATGCCGTCAGGTTATCGTTTTTTATGTTACCAAGTGTACAGGACGGTCAAGACGCGCACCTGAGGTTAAGTGTTACGCCTGACCATGATCGAGCGGCTTTGATGGAGACTAACAACTGATAGACAATTATTATTCTCCATCAACGCCGCACTGCGTACGCCACTAGAGACAACAGATGTTAGGTCTCTTACCCGGTAATTTTACTACTACATTATTTAAGTAATCTTAAATATATATAAATATTAAATCATCCGGGAGGGCTGAGGTTCAAATCCCGACACGTACCAATGTATTTTCGAATTTTCGAAAAATATATTATGTACGTTATCCGACGCTCTTACGGTGAAGGAAAACATCGTGAGGAAACCTTCCTGCACACCTGCGAAGAGATTCGAAGGTTGTGTGTGAAGTCGTCCAATCCGCACTAGGCCCGCGTGGACGACTAAGGCCTAATCACCCTATACGGGTAGGCTCGTGCCCCTCGTGGGGACGTTTAATGAGCTGATGATGATGATTAAATCATCAACTTAACAGACAATTCCAATAATATTGGAATTGTCTGTTGAGTTAAAAAGTTTAAAAGAATAACTCGAGTTTCTTGCCGGCTTTTCTCGAAGATCCTACTAAAGATTTTTTTCTTTCTTACATTAAGTAAAATTTCTCTGAACCCGCACCTTCCAGAAACATCCATGGAAAAACCCTCGATTCGAACTCAGACTTTGTTTCAATACTTATATTGCAATGCACTGCTCTCACGGTACACCGAAGCGGAGGCAGCTTTTCAATTTCACTGGTGCGGAAATAGGTTCGACCTGCTGACCTGTGTGCAGCACTGTGCAATTTTGCACTTTAAAATGTTGCAACAGGGGTGTTATTTGATTTGATTCTGTCAAGATACAAGGTAGCTTCAGTCAATTAGAGATGGTTCGCGAAAGCGTTTTAAAGTACAATGCCCAAACATGGGTCCCCTTCGTACATAAACCATAAATTCACCTAGAATTCTGGTTATATACTTATTTTTACAATCAAAGTCATTCTGTACATTGTATTTGCAACCTACTTTTAAAAATGATAGGACAACTGCACAATTGATAAAAGAAACATTATTGTGCTACTTTTATGCAATATACATGAAGAGAAATATAAAAAAAATAGATGAGATTGCATATTATATACCTTTGTACCGGAAACAAAATTTTTAGTGTCATTAATTATTATAACCTCAATATTTGCAACAGAAAAATTTGATCTTGTGAAATTGGGTGAATAAATTAAAAATCTTTTTTGATAATAGACAGTAATAATAATAATAATCGTTTATTCCTCACCATTTACATATTATGCAGGATACAATATTCAAAAACATAGGGTCTAATACACAATGGTGGGCTGACACCTGGACTAGGATATATCCTGTATTTCAGGTAGCCAACCCTCCACCCCTTACATATTTAAACAAAAGTGTTTACAGTACATGAGGAAAACGGAATACAATTATACACAAAACGACTTTTATTTTATAGTTGATGAAAACTAGTGCGCTTGTGTTCATGCCAAAGAGTGTGTGTGTGTGTTTATTTGTATGTGTGTGTGTCTGGAGGAAATAGACTAGAGCCAATCATCGGCTGAGCTTGTCTCGCCATTTACTTCCGGTGACGTCGTCAAAGCCATCTGCGGCCAATAACAAAATCCATTAAAAAGCCCTTCATTCAGCAGCATTAGACTGTTTCACTTTCAATTGTTTTAACTTACAACACAGTCAAACATCAAGTTACATTAAAACAAACTCTTATCTGTTCATCATAAAGTTCAATCTACACTAACCGTTTTAAATTTGAAAACCGGTACATTCCAATATGATCGGTTACTTAGCTAATGAAACCGGTATCGAATCACGAGCCCCGGGCGGTCGCGTCTTGCCCGTTAAAATAATCCAACAACCATTAAACAGAAGGGTAGAGATGTAAATTAATCCAGGGCCATAGATATCCCATTGTTTCCTTAGATTCTAGGATAAAGAAAGAATAATTTGTTAAAATTAAAATTCATATATTCAATTCGTTCGGTAAAATCAAAAGGGGGAAAAATTTGCAATTTTGTAACTTATAGATAGAATTAGTTTAACCCCATCCTTAAAGTATGAATAATTTCGAAAACAATTACTTTCATCAAATTAAAAGATTAATTATTAATTAATCTATATATATATATAAAACAAAGACGGGTTTGTTACAACACTTATAAGTCGAAATCGGCTAGACCAATTTTCATGGTTTTTGGTTCGTTAAATTTGTCCCCCCGCCCCGAATAGCAGAATACATCTTAAAAATAATGAAAACTCGACGAAAGCATAATTATAAAAGATAAATATTTTTTCCTAAATGTTACTTTGTTTTGTACCTGTCAAACATTTGTTGTCCATCCTGTCAAATACTAAATAAGTAAAAGTTGACATGCGTTCAGAAATAATGACTAATGATTAACGTTTACGCGTGCGTTCATAAATTAAATGATTTAAAAATTAGTTCAGCTAAAGGTAACACGATATTGACTGTTAGGCGGTACGAAGTTCGCCGATTCAGCTAGTACGTTAATCGATAAAAAATGTTTTCCTGAAGCGCTTATAGTTTATTTCAAATTCATCATCTGCACTTAGTTAATCCCTAGACGTAACCAAAACAAAACGCTTGCGCCATTTAAAAGAGTATAGTGCCATCTGTTGACGAGTATCCGCAAATTTAAAGCACCGTCATTAACTTTTTTACCCACGTTATCCCTGCCAATGCAATACATTGATGCATTCGAACAGTCAGCATAAAAAACCGCGAAAGCAAACCCGCAACGCAAAGATATTGAAGTCGGATGCCAATAAAATCAACAAGTGAACGATCCGGATCGCGCAGTTATTTTTAGACCGTGTAGGTAAAAAGATGGCCCCGCGAAGGGTTGAGGGTCTTTTGATGATGAGAATGCTTTGATGTCTTTTGTGAATGCAATTTTTCCTTGTAACCCTTCCGAGGCGTCACGACTTTCTATGTTAAGATGTCGCTCGAAATCCATTATATTTTACGGCTATTACGAAACCGGATTAATCGGAAAACAGGGAGGTATTCTGTTAATTTTTTAATAGGATTTTTTTTTTCGTTTAGTAATAGGACGGTCATGAGTTCCCACTAAAAAACGTTTTGTAATAGGACGGTCATGAGTTCCCAGTAAAAATATCATTCGTTAGGTATAGGCTGATTGATAGAGTTAATTATTTACTATTCATGTACATTTGCTAAAATGAACCTTTAAATAGGTAAATATAGGTATACTAATATTATTAAGCTAAAGAGTTTGTTTGATTCAATCTTTACTAGGTAATAGACTCGATACTAAGTCGTCTTGGTAGGTACCACCGCAGTGCCAGATCGTCCTGTGTGACAGAAGTGCTATGCACTTTTAAGTTACGGGATGATGGGCGCTGCTAGTGAAATTACGGTTTATGAGCCATCTGAGTGTCAGGTGACGGGTGCAGTAAGGCATTGACAGCGATGATACTGTTTATCAGTTGGTGTATAATCAATGACCGCTCTGTCATGGTCAGGTGTACCACTTACCATCAGGATGAGCGTTGACCGTCCTGTACATTATAACATTTAAAAAATCAAGCTGACTTTAACTTTATTTGAATCAATAAAACAAAAACAAATACAATACACCTAAATCATTATAATATACCATAAAAGACGGTCCAAGCGACCCAATAGAAACGCTGACGACCCTCCGGCAAAAAGGGGCTCAGGAATAAAACATCAGCGTTATCCCGTGACGGACCGGTCCAATTACAATTTAACCAAAGTCACGGTAATATGGAGTGATAACCGTAAAATACCGGTCGTCAGCCGGGGTCTTTTGGACCGCGCGTCCGTATATCGCTCGCGTACCTGTAAAGGTTCGTATTTTGTCGAAAATCGCAGTTCAATATTGTAAAAGGGGTTGCTATAAATTATGTAATTTTAAAAACACAAAGGAGAAGTTTCAAATATGGTTTAGTAATTTTTTTTACAAACTAACAAACAAAAATTTATTAAAAAAAAGTTGTTACCAGTACCTTTGAAAAGTCAATTGTTATTATTATATGTTTTAAAACTCTACCACCGCGGCACCGGTTCGGAATAAGTCGGATAATATTCTTATATAATTTTCTTTGCTATTATACTGTGTCACAGAAATCTAGCGTGAAACGCTTAGGGTTGTGTTGCCTAGTGATTTTAACGGAGGCCTAAAACCCTCTTTCTCTCCCCTTATTTCCTGCTTTGTAACACACTCGTTCTAGAGGTTCTGCAGCGATGCGGTATCGACTGGTGATATATCGAGGTGATGAAGTGTCTCCAACGCAGCGACGATGACCGTTCAGATCCAAGACCAGCGGACAAGACCCATCCAATTGCGTCGTGTGTGAGGGGGATGTTATATCCCCGAAACTGTTCACAAACGCATTGGAGGATGTCTTCAAGACCCTGGACTGGTCTGAACGAGCGTCAACGTCAATGGAGAGTTTATTTCTCATCTTCGTTTTGCTGACGATATCGTCATCGTGGCAGAGTCATCGGAAGAGCTTGCGGAGATGCTGAACAGCCTTAATGAATCTTCCCGACGAGTTTGGCTTGGCATGAATTTGGACAAGACGAAAGTCATGTTCAACAGTCGTGTCATGCCACAACCAATATGCGTCGATGGCGTCCGTCTCGAGGTTGTGCAGGAGTGTATCTACCTGGGCCAAACCATCCAACTAGGCCGGCATAACTTCGAGAGGGAGGCTAGTAGGAGGATTCAGTTGGGCTGGGCGGCATTCGGTAAGCTACGTCATGTCCTAACGTCAACTATTCCGCAATGCTTAAAGACAAAAGTCTTTGAACTCGTAAATGAACGAAACGATTAGATCGCTCACCCGGTTGTAAGTGATACCTGCACTGCACACTGCATCTATCATGGTCAGGCGTATCACTCACCACCAGGTGAGCACACTGATCGTCCCGTTCATGACATAAAAAAATCTCATCCCGCTGGTAAAACACCTAACACAACCATCTTCATAACACGCCATCCTCAGCCTATCTATTATAAATAAAATAAATATCCACTGATATTCACACAGCGCCATCTAGGTTAAGCGTGAAGCCTGTATTATGGATACTAAACAACGGATAAACATACCTATATAATTTTTTTTGTAAATACATACATATTATGGCAGCCTTTCGTAGCCCTTTCTTTGCACCCCCCGGGTCCTTTCTTTGTCTATGTATACATAGAAAATACCGAGACCATTACAAACAGGCATGTTTATGAACACAAATGTTTGTACTGCCCGAGAATTGAACCCGAAACCCTTTAGACCAATAAAAATACGTGTTATTTCTAGACATGTTAGTTTTAGTTTACCTCTGTTCTGACTGTCCACAGCTTTCAACATTAACATCCCCCCTTCCCCTTACGCTGACCTACACCTGACACCACCCAACCCCCCTAACAAGACTTACAGCTTAGCTAAATAAATTATTCAAGGGAACTCACAACGTTCCGTGGATAGATACAATACCGTGTTCGGTCGGAAATATAAATGGACGGACCATGACGAAGGTGGTGGCCAATGAATACTGGACATGTTTATGCAGTAAAGTCGTAGTGAAAATCTACTTATTTAATTAAAGAGGGACTTATTACGTTATTATTAGTAATTACTTTTTATTTATAGCAATACAAAAAGATAATGCTGGCAGTATTTTCGGAACCTTACCGAAAAGGACTCCTTTTAATTGCATGTTTTAGATTTAATTACTTATTTTTATTTTTAGGTTGTAATATATTTTAACTGTCTCTTTAAGTATAATAAGTAAGTGTATTTTTTCTTGATTATAATCAATGTTTTAATCTAAGCTAAACAATAAACACATGTAAGAATAGAACTTGTAAAACATTTTTTATAATATGTTCTCAATAACTTGACACAAACGAAATATTACATTCAAATTCTACAAAATACGTACATATTTATTTATATACATTGAAAAAAGTTTAAAATGTAAACAAGGCATTTATTTTGTAAGATAATATCACAGATAAAAAACATATTATACACACAATACAGATGCTCGAAATTACAATATTTTACAGCCTAAACCCCAAAATATACATAAATATAATAACATACAAAAATGTTGGAAATGTACACAACGCAGTTATCTTGAGAGAATAACTGAGTAAATTATTTTCCATACAATATTGCATAGTGTTGAATTGGATAACCAATCATAGAGATTGGACCATCATGACACATGCTGGGATTTGAACCTGGGGACTATAGGGTAAACACCAACGACTTTCCTACGGAGCTACGTCGAATATACATAAGATTTTGAAAATAATGTGTGTATGTAAGGTAGCTACTTATTTATTTAACAAATGTATAGTGACTTACAGTTTACACCAAAAATGTCAGCATGCTGTGTTTAAAATAAAATACATGAAATACAAAATTTAGATGTATTTATTTTTATGTTATGAAGTGATCAGGACTCTCACCTGATGGTAAGTGATACGCCTGACCATGAAACATTGGCATTGACGGAGACTAATAACTGACAAACAGTTGTTGTTCTCCATCAATGCCGCACTGCGCCCGTCACCCGAGACAACAGATGTTAGGTCTCTTATACCCGGTAATTGCACTAGCTACAGTGCCCTCACCCTGAAACACAAAAGTGCGTAGCACTCTTAGTTGACGGGACGATATCTGCCACTGCGGTGGTACCTACCTAGACGACTCAGTATCGATCGAGTCTTCCACCAAGTAAATTAAATTTGTTTATATTTTTCTGTAATATTCGATCTGTAAATGTCAGCGAGGCTAAATGGGGGAGACCTATGTCCAGCACTTGACTGCGATAGGTTGAAGAGAGAGAGAATGTCAGCATATATTTATATTTATTCATATATTTTTATTTATTTGTTCTATTATTATCGCGGAAAAAAACAAAATGTAGTGATTGTCAAAAGTTCCTCACCGATAATCAATAACTTAGTATTCAAAGGCTAATTCAGCCTTAACCTCTAATCTAGCTTGTCCTAAGGAACTTGGTTGTTAAAGTACGGGATAAGTAAAAGTACTGACGTAACATGAATAACCATCATAATGCGTCTTTCTTTACTAACATTGATCGATACAAGTAATTACTGCATAATTTATTTCATTAGCCCGGTTTCTTTGTAGCATTTCACGCAATAGGAACAAACAGAATATGTAGCATGTAAAGACATTTATATTATTTATGCACACATAAGAATAAGTGAATAAAAACTAGAGCAAAAGTCAATGATATTCTGTATATATAAAGGTAGATACGCCATCCGTGCCTCAAAAACAACGCCGAAAGAGTACAGCTTGTACTCTTTTGTTCGAAATATGTGTATGTGTGCTGTCACTGCATTCGGAACACTTTTTTCGAGCATATCACGAATCCATACTTTTTACAACATTGGCAAAAGTAGGTACTGCTTATACCAACTGCAATTTCTTTCAACAAAATATATGAAAGAAGAAAGAAAAAAAGCTTTATTTGACAAGACGAAAACACTACATATACCGACACACTGTACCTCTTAGAAGAAAATACTCATTCCCCAGCCTCCTAATAGCTCGAACGCGCCAGATTACATACAAACTAATCCTCCGGCGCATGATCTATTTTCACAGGTCTAAGTACATATATTAAACATTGATTATGCCAGCCTGCGCGGTACCACCTAAAACAGAACAATAAAAGTAGTTTCAGATTTAAGTCATTTGGACCACCGCAAAACAGAAGTCACTTGATGTGTACGTCGCCGCGTGTACAAAGTGTCGAGACTACAGCGACTAGACTTATACATAAATAAATTTTTAAAAATCCTCATACGTAAAGCTTACTTAAGGTAGAAACTAACCACTCTCCCATTTACGAACTCGCGTGATTAAACTGAACGTCGGTATTTTAAGTATGCATTATCGTCTGCTACTTGTCTGATGACTTTTAATTCCACACGGCCTTAGTACAAGTCTCCCAGTAACAATTTCTTCTCCCAGCTCCACGGCCTTTGCGAGATCCCTCTCCACAGTGCGTAGGTCACCGAGCACGCTTACCATAAAACCGAACCACGTTTTGGATACGCCACCTACCACTTCGATGCCTTAATTCGCTATTAAACATTCACACCTATCCTTATGGCCTTTGAGACAGTGTACAAGTGTCAGCCACACTGCCACTAATCTGTTGGCTTTACAATAGCCCATACCATCGAATTTACATATACTGATCACAGAGCAAGTAATCCCTACGTTATAATACTGACAAAACAAAGGGGTAAACGATTCCACAGGTACCAAATGAAATTGTCATTGATTCTTACATTTTATTGAAGATAAAGAAAATTGTATTCTCAAAACCAACAAAACAATTGATGCTTTTCCGACGGGTTTCCGAAGCACAAATAAGATATACATAATATGTTTTTACATTGATATGTATATACGTGTTTTTCACCTTCTTTTAACAAACATAATAGGTTTTTTGCCGACTCTTACCGCTAGCTTGTGAATGTTTTGCCCTGTTCTTTCTTTAATTGTAAAAGAGCGTGTTGGTGCTTCTTATTATATTCATCATTATAATTCTAATCCTAAAATACCATTGAGCGCGGTGTCAAGGCTGTGTCGCTTCTTACCGAAGACTGAGTTTCAAATCCGACGATCGTACAACAATGTATTTTCGAAAATTATATGTAGTCTCCGAACGCTTTACGTTACGAGAGAAAACATCGTGAGAAACCGTCCATGCAGCCTGCGAAAGATTCAAAGTTGTGTGTGAAGCGTCCAATCCCCTGGCCCCTGTGGACACTTAGGCCTAAGCACCCTATACGGGTAGGCTCCTCCCTCGGTGGGACGTTTAATGAGCTGATTATGACCCATTCTGACGCTGCTCCCTATTGAGTTCAGCCGACGGATTCCAGACCTACAACCTAACCAGGTGTCCCGTCTCATCTTTTGGGGAGACCTACGCTTCATCTTTTCATTACTGGACGCCTCAAGAATCTCCGACCAATCGCCATCGGTTCTACGTACATATAATTTCAAAAATTCGTGGCGGATTTGAACTTGGGCAGATTTGAACTTCCAGATCGAAAGGCAACAGTCTACACTAATGAATAAGCCACCACATATTGAACCTTAATATAAGTATGTACTTACTACAAAGAAAGAATAACAAGAATCTATATTTTATAAACACATATATAATATATAAATAAAATCATAAGTCATTTAGTGTACCCAAGACGTAGGTTATTATCAGAGCATATTCAATAAGTAACCCCCAGCTTTAACGGGGTAAAAAGATCCCCGATGACCTTACGCCTTCTGGTCCATTGTACCGCCTTAATGCACCGCTGGAGGGTTAAAAGGGGGATTATGGTTTTAATCTTCGACGCAAGGGCCTCTTCGTACGAGAGCGTACGTTGTGTTGGGTGGCTAATGACTTTTAGGGTTGAAAACATGATGTTTTGGCAGAATAGACGGTTCAAATCAAATTAAATCAAGACATTGGTGGTTGAATTTATAATTATACAGATGTTTGGTCATAGTTTTCAAATGTCTTGCAATTGGTAAGCGTACAATGTTATATGCTAAGGGCAGTTTAAAACTATACCAAAAGCTGTTGTCGGGATTAATAGTGAGATTGAACTTCCCACAGACTGCCTTGTAAACGATCTTACTCAGTTTTTTATTTATATCTGATGGGCTTACTCTTGAGCACAGACTATCCTATACGAAGAGAGGTGCTCTAAGATGGAGCGAGCTTGCCCGAAAAAGCCTATTCACTCTTTTTTTGAATGCCACGGGGTAATTGGCCGGAAACACAGACGCAGGCAGGTCATTCCATTCCCTAGCAGTACGTATAATGAAAGAGGACGCAAAACGCTTAGTCCGAATACGGGGAACGTGAACCACAAACGGATGAAATTTTGCAGTTCGCCTTGATAACCTATGGTGAAAGGGTGACGATGGTGGGGATTTATTGATATTATTTTAATTTATTATTTACTTGTAGGACGGATCTGCCCGATACCATCCAGAAGTGCTGGATGGATACACAGATTTCCCAATACAGGAGATGGGGCAAGCCGCGTTTAAAGTGCAACAAATGTTAAGCTCAACGAGCATCAGCGCTACCAGTTTCCGCTGTGAGACGAGTCAAGACGCCACGAATATTAGAAGAAATTTACCGTTTTTTCCAAAATCCATCCTGTGCAATTGTAACATACATCATCGCAAGGAATCAGTAAATTTACCAAGAAAACAATAACTTTCACAGGTAAGAACGAAAAGAAATTGCGACACTGGACTGCCTATAAACTTGGCTCTTGTCCCAGTCTAATGTATATTCTGATGTCATCACTCTATAAGTAGCCTGATACAATCACGCACCGCGCAAGAAGTAGTACTTACGTGCAGATAGACGGATCTACCTGATCGTATCTCCGAGGTTACACTCTTTTTGAGTACTGATGCCGTTTAGATAGCGTTCTGTCGTCTTCACAGTTGTATTCGAGAGTGCGTGGAATGCACAATTTACTCCCCTAGCACCATTTCTTATCGAACAACTCGTCCGTAGGGATTCACACTCCTTTTTTTAAAAACCTATTCGTACCAAAAATTCAGTTCTCTTTCATCGTCGCCGAACTGCAAGGCAGGGAATGACTTCATGATCTGTGTTTCCCGATACATACATTTTAGGGTTTCAAAGCAAGAGTGAATAGCATTATTTATTTTTTTCTCTCAAAATCACGTGTTAAGCATAATACAACAAAATTAATAATCATCTTATAGAACAAAAGTATAAATTCATAGTTCAAAGACGTATGGTTTGTGAGACTATGCCTGTGATGTATTTTTACCGTTGTACATCATCAGCTCCCACCACCCGGTATTAAAACAAAAAAAAAACAAAAAAAAACAAAGTTAAAAAACAAAAACAAAAGTATGTCATGTGTTATCTATATGTGTGAAGAGATAGAAGTATATTGTGATTGAATAAGGAGGTGGAGTTTGAATCTGTTATTATCATTTGTGAAAATAGGTTTTTGTCATATTTTTTGTTAGAATAAGAGCGTACACGGTTTTTGCATTCAAAAGAAGTAAGGTATATATATGTATTCTGCATATTTTGTATAAATAAGCCCATGTAATAAAGAATCTTTTGTAAAAGTAAGGATGTTGAGGACATTGCCATTTTACCTTATTGAAGTTCCGTGATAATCTTAGGCTGCATCGTCACTTTCCATCGGCAGTGGTGTGCACTCCATATATGCAAATAAGCAGTGCATACCCTGTGCATCCAGACAACTCGGAAAATCGCCATCATATTAAATGATTTCAACTTATTCGCCCATTTTCCTCAACATATTTGTAACCATAGGCAATTTACTGTCATCAACAGCACTCAATTTGACAAAGTTGTAAGTTATTTATTGTTTTTGTGCTTATGATCACTCAATTTGCATACCCTACTCATAATCTCTGTGCACACCACTGCCATCGGGTGAGATGGCCGTCAAACGCACTCAAATTATGAATAAAAAAAATTATATTAATATGATAGCAAGGGCATTATCGTTCATTATTGAAGGAAAACCTTTGCCGAGCAAAACATCCCATGAATTATGAAGATATGCCTATGATAGAATACCTGCCGGAGGCTATGTGTGGGGCCACGCAATTAAGATAGTATTGCCGAATATATAAGTTTCATTTACTTCATGAAAGCTGTTTCACTAACTCTACATTAAGAACAAATTTAAAAAATCATTTAGCCCATGCTTGTCTTTTTGTGTGTTTATTTAATAACATATTTAAGGAATAACTTATTCATGAGGAAACGCCAACGATCGTTGTCTTACTTTTAAGGTATTATGACATGTAAACCCGATTACTACACCAAATATTTACCTATGTTTTAATTTAAAAAACTATCGATTATAATTTAATTAAATATTTTTTCTTTATATTTTGAATATTTCATTGCAATTTCTGATCATAAATATATCAACAATACACTTAAAAAATCTCCGACGACCGCCATCATCAGCAGGATTCGAATTTACATATGTAAACTGATTATTCAGGCGACAATAAAATTCTAATATACACCTTTTGGCGCTAGATCATCATCTGCATCTTTATCTTTCATCATTATCATTCATCAATACAACCTAGAAAGTCCACTGCTGAACGAAGGCCTCCCCTAATGATTTCCACGCGGACGATCCCTGCAGTTGACATCCATCTGCTACCTGCCACCTTAACCAGATCATCAGACCATCTGGTTGGGGGTCGGCCTACGCTTCGTTTTCCGTTACGTTCTTTATCTTTAAATACAGATTATAACTCGCATTTATCAGCACAAGTTTTCGATCGCTGTTTTCATGGCCCAACAATAGTAAATAGGTAGCAGTTACATCGAAACGATCTTGATACCGCCATCAGCAACCGCTCATAATTGTAACCACCCGAATCCATTTGTCTCCCGCTATCAGCTGTTACAAATGCCTCGCCAAAGATACTTGATGTTACTGATGGTTTTTGGCATAGATCTTTTTAGTAAATAGCTACGGAAAGCGTGTTCCAATTTTCGTTTGTGCGGAAAGAACGATTATTTTTATCACAGATAATAAAATTCGTAAATTACCAGTATGGGATAAGAAACGTTACACTCGTATTAATATCTACTTTAATAGAAAATTATTATATTTATATAACTTAGATAACGACATTTTTACAAATATAAAATTTACTCGAGTCTTCTAACTAAAAAGAACATACAGTTTATCAACCATATCATAGCAAAAACTCTTGAAAAACATGTTGCAAAAGAGATGTTTCACACAAGGCCCATTCCAATTTGCTTTTGCAAATACAAGTCGAAATCCCTTTCGGCGCAGCTGAAACGAGAACCTAGCTAACGGGCACAGCAAACAACCAATTTCGAAGAAAAAACTAAAAAACTACACAAAACAAAACGCCTGACGGAAATAATCCAGCAACGAGTGTTGCCGTGTCAGATTACTGCGGATCGCGCTGCGTAGGCGTCCGTGTGTGCATAAGGAATTGAATTAGCAGAAAACGGCGCCGTAGAATCAACAAGTTGGATGTTTTGACCTTTATTTTATTTAATATGCCTTGCGCGTCTGATAATTATGTTACCATAAATACGAAAAACAAATACGGGTGAAAACTTTAATGAATATATATTGATTATTAAAACATTATAAGTAGGTAACAAACATTCATCAAAACTATAATAGAGTAATATAGACATAGTAATGGTAGACAAGTGTTGCACATTGTGATCAAAGATCCAAAATCATTATGGAAGGTTTCTTTCATTAAGGAGCCACTAGTGTATATAGACTGACGACTTGCGAAAGGTCGCTGGTGGCGGCTGGATGAGAAAAGCGGTGGACCGGGATATCTGGCGCAAAATGGGGGAGAACTATGTCCAGCAGTGGACTGCGATAGGTTGAATAGATATAGAGAAGTGTATATAATGTGAATGGTTAGTTTTTATTAGTATCAGAACTGCCAAATATAAGTAACTAGTAGCATATCATGGCGATTACAACCTTAAAAGTATTAAATTATATAAATCCTTCGTTACTCTTCTGTTTAAGCCCTATTATTATGTAATTACATCAATTTTGAATAAAAGATAAACATTACTCAGTACATTCATAACAAGGAACTCGAGCGTTATAAGAAAACACTATTCATGACATAGCGTAAAAACAAACATTAATATAACCGAACAAAAAAAACTAACTGGGAAACCTTTCTACGATACTTTAAGATTAGTTTCACACAATACCCTCGGAGAAACTCATCAGGCCAGTGAAAAAAGATACAGCCCGTCAGTGCTGCCAGCCGGCAAATTAATCCTGTTCAATTAAAGGAGTGGGGAAAAGATAAATAGTCCCTCACGCGCAATAGGTTTGATTTCACTACAATCCGGGATCGGGGCCGCATTAATCTTGGAGATTGTACCTTCGCACGGCGCCGAGGTGGGGTTCTGCTGCGAGCGGACGTAACTAAATGTTCAGTTTAACAATTTATATATTGTGGTTTTTTTAAAGGAACATAATGGAAATTGGTGGAAGTTAAATGAGAAAAGCGGACGTATATCTGGCTTAGAATGGAGACCTACATCAAGCAGTGGCTGTGACAGATCGAAGAGACGTAATTGGGATGTTGACTTGGTTCTAAAATAATTTTGAAACGGTAATGAATGTACCTATTTTAAGTACTTAATTATTTAAAATTTTGTCTCTAAAATTTTAAAATTAGTATTAAAATCTAAAGGTATCTACGGAAGATCAGCGTTTCGGTACGTTTTCGTGCCGCGACACCATGCTGAGTACATGCCTTTTCGGTCCCTTATTTCAACTTTTTTACTGTTATATTAAGTTATAGAATTTGATTATATTTGTAAATTTGGTGCACCGAATAAACAATTTTCTTTCTTTTCTAAAATGGTCAGCATCTCTTGAATAAATTAAATGCTGTAAATTTGCCTTATCAAACAAGCAACTGCCTATAATTTTTAAATGTATAATATATATACATCTTGGTAAGCGTACGTAGCTTCTAGTCAGATATATTGAAGGGCTAGTATAAATTAAATAGTTAATTAAGTGTTTGAATGCTCGAAATTATATTTAAAAAATCTAGGTATAAAAAAACCACAGACATCAGAATATACATTAGACTGGACAAGCCGCCAAGTTTATAGGCAGTCCCAGTGTCGCAATTTCTTTTCGGTTCTTACCTGTGAAAAGTTATTATATTTCTTGGTAAATTTACTGATTCATTGCGATGATGGCATGTTACACTTGCACAGGATGGCATTTTGAAAAAAAAAAACGGTAATTTCTTCTAATATTCGTGCGTCTTGAATCGTCTCACAGAGCGTAAACTGGTAGCCAGTGTATGCTCGTTGAGCTTACAGTTGTCGCACTTTAAACGCGGCTTGCCCCATCTCCTGTATTGGGAAATCTGTGAAAAAAACAATAGAAGGCAAATGGGCAAATAAGACGAAGAGATGCATTCAATTTAACTTCGTTTTAAAGATGTTTTATAATTAGAAATCTTTCGGTATGGACTAAGAGAAAGCACTTAATCGATCTAAGATTTATCTTTGTGATAACCTTGGCGCTAAGACTGTATATACTAAGTTAATCTTAGTATATAAAGTCATAGCGCCGCTTAGTCTTTCTTCAAAAGGTCAAGTACATGATAAGCTCGGGGCTTACTACTTCGGCCCGTGCCTTTTTATTTCGATATTAGATTTTGCTTTTGGTTTAATGCAGGTTTTTAGTTTAATTGTTTTAAACCTGTAGCATTACTAATTTTTAAAGTTGAAAAATGCGAGTAATCATATACAAATTCCCATTAGTTTTTATTTAGGTAGAGGACGATTTTAGGGAAATCGGACACCTGAAAATAGGGTCGCCTTAAATAGAGACCTGAAAGTTGAGGTCTCTGGGAGCAGTCCCTTATCGTGGCCAAAATTTAGGCGAAGCATGGGCACGTCATTTTAACATCGTCGGCAACATACTAGATTCGAAAAAAGGCAGGCAACAACTGTGGTATTGACTCGATACTGAGTCGTCTAGGTAGTTACCACCGCAGTGCCAGATATCGTCTCGTAAAGGAGTGTTTTCCACTTCTGTGTTTCGTTATGAGAGCACTGTAGCTAGTAAAATCATCGAGTATAAGGAGACCTAACATCTGTTGTCTGGGGTGACGAGCGCAGGGCAGTGTTTACGGAAAATAATGACCTACATGAATTTCCCTTAACCCTGAATTAGTCATGGTCAGGCGCTTCTCTTATCACCAGGTAATGGAACTGAACGTCCCGTACGATAAATGACATAAAAAAACACTAATCTCGAACAGTGGCGCCACACCGCGGCGCGCATCAACAACACCTATTGTCTGTTTTCCATTTACCACTTCGCAGTTCAAAAGCTGTGTGTTTCCAAGATGGCCGCCATTGTGTACAGAATGAGATCGCGATCCTGATTTAGTCGAGTTTCTAAGATCTAATTGAGTTGTGCCCGATTTATTTAATGAACCAAAATCAATTATTGCGAATCTGACCTGTTCCTTTGAAGGAACATAGTTCATTGTTCAAATTTGACTTTCTGATTCGGATCAAATCACTGCTCGACTGGGTCTGTTAGTTTTTAAGACATTCTTCTACGGTGTCACCGATCATGTTGTCAGTCTGAAAAGCCGTTAGTTGTTTAGCCCTGGCAAATGGTAGCTGGAAATGCACTGTCAGGTGTAGGACGTAGCTTGATATCCAGGCGGCGCAAAGGTCGCGAGTTCTATCAAATCAGCTTTTTTAAACTTTTAGGTTATTCAACCGTGGTATTTCAATTGTATCACTGTTTAGAATCCATTGCTTAACATCTAGAAAACATTGCTAGTAAAATAACTCCGCACTTACTAATAATTCACATGAACACTATCATAATCATTACAGCTTAAATACTTAGGTAACGTACTCTAGTTAATTGCATGCGGACTGATCTCTACAATCCACTCCCCCATACCATACCACCTAGCCATCTGTATAAATGAAATCACTCCTAAAACGGTTTATCTGCAATTATTTCTCGTCGACGCTAGCGCTAAAGAATAACGAACACGAAAAAACGCAAAAGTATCAATAATGAGGTCATAATTAAAACCGAGGGCCCTCAAATCCGAGAATCGAGATGAAACGCCACCCCGAACGCTGTATCAAGAGCTCACCTTTCATCTTTCAACCAATTAGTATTGCTATGGCAAAGTCGTTAAAACTCTACCGTCTCAAACCAACGACCGTCTAAGGAAATCGCTCGTTTGACAACTTAAATGTTGTTATTTTTCGTATCGAAATGCTAAACTGAATTCGCTTTGAAATGCAAATATTGTTGAGTTGTCTTTAGCAATGGTGATGGATTGAAATAAATTGGATTGGCTTCTTTGTATAAAATACTTTTGTTGTAATAGTTAATAATATCTCTAGATTAAATTGGGATTAAAGAGAAGTAAAACACATTATAAGTACAGCCCAAACCTGTAGAAGAATTGAAAACGAAACAAAGAGTTTGTATTTTTTTTTCTATTTGTGCCTTCGAACAAATTGGAATGAAAGAGTGCTTAGGACGCATCTTGTTTTCTCTCCTTCCTAACTGTTTGGCAAAATACGCTACGGACAAGTAGGATTAGAGCCTACAGGTCCCAGATAGAATTTAAGAAACCCATTACTACAATTTTCAATTTAAAAATATTTTATTTATTGTACAGTTCGGACTTACTAAAATCGCATATTGTAGCTAATTATGTTAGAAAAACTTCCGCCATTTTGTGTAGTGGTACCGACAAAATGGCGTCTCTCATTAGAGCCTGTTACGGCGGCGCTGAGATAATCAATACTTCGTTTTACAAAGTACCAGATCTTGTTTCGCTAATGGTTTTTATTAAACATTAAAAGCACAGGTTCGATTACCGGGCCATTAAATTTTAGCAAACTATACAACGAAATGTCAACTCTTAATTATAAGAAGTGCTGATCCCTCACTTCAGCATGGTTTTGTTTTCTTTACTAAAAATTGTATTCGTTATACAATAGGGGGGAGGTGGTTTAACTTTATATGATGACCAATTTTATGGATAAGTTCGTGAAAATTTAAACGGGACTGTAAACAGTAACAAAAAACCGATTAATAAGACCTGAAGAAAATAATAAACCCTTAAAAGACTGCCTAGCAAATTACAAAAACAACTGAAATCTAACAGCCAAGCCATATATATTAACTGATAATAATGTTTAATTTGTTGAAATAAGGGTCGGTAGAGCTAGGCCGTGTAGATTGAAAAGCTTGGCTCTACGTGAGATCTGAAATATTTTTTACAGCACAAACCTTAGGTGTCTTGGCAACATTTTAAATAAAATGTTTTTGGTGGGATTCGTTTTATACAAGAGCTTACCTGGAAAAGAAAAAATATGTATATTAGATAGAGTAAAGATTTACTGTTATTAAATATTAAAACATTTTTTTTTTAAATTATTGTATAGCATTGGATGTCAACTGCTGGGGATCAGCCCGCGTGGAAATCATTAGGGGAGACCTTCATTCAGCAGTGGACATTCTAGGTTGTAATGATGATGATGATGGAATTCGTGTGAGGATTGAGAAGGTCCAAAAATGTTTTTCGTGGGATACTGTCTTCTAAAACAATAAAGTGCACTATTCTGTTTTCAAAAACTCCAAACTACTCCCGACTAAACACAAGCGTTTCATTTAGGTTTGCGACTTAATTAAATCAACTGCGCTTTACTGTGAGATTTAACTTTTTAAGTTGTTTTATCCGTGCAGTCCACCTGCATAATTAGACCCCTAGAGGCTCTCTTTGATCGGAGGTAGAGTGGAGACGAAAGAAGTAATAAAAAATTGCAATTTTGCGAACTAAAACGTTCGCCATCACCTTTGCTTTCAACATAGTAACATTTTTGTTTATCTGAATATAACGTCATGTAATACATATTTTAATAATAAAAATATATTCTTTTTTATGTGGTTTTAAAATATAAAATCCAAATAAACTTGGCCAACTCAAAATTATCATAGACCCAATAAATATTGTCTGGCAGAATCTGTTCTAGGTAAGCCTATCTGGCTACCCACTTCAAATAGTTACATCGTATGTGCAACAAAAACATATTTACTATTTAACACGATACTGAGCATTATTTACAAGCAGTTTTCAAAATATGTATTAATCCAAACGTAAATTTATCAAATAAGATATTGGTTCGAGAACCAAATATCGGATAAACATAATAAAAATATAAAGGTATCTTATATTACAAAGAAGAAAAGCAACGCATTTAGTAAGTAAGTAAGTAAATATTTATTCAGTGAAAACATATACAATAACAAAATACAGTAAATCACAAAAAGAAACATAAAAAACCTTTCATTCATTTACTTAAAAAATAATAGTATCACTGAAAAGGCACGTACTCAGCAAATGTGGAGGCAACACAAGGCGCCTCGACACTGGTCTTCCGTAGGTGCCTCGAGTGGGAGAGCACTACTGCGCACAAACGTATTAGCTAAATAAACAGTTACAGTTTACAATAATGACATAAACTAGGGTAACATTTAAATATAATTACTATTCTAACTTACTGTATTTTTTTATTATTATTTTGTTATAACAAGAAATCATGGAAAAAAAATACAAGGTTCATAATTATATAGTTAAACTAGCCGTCCCCCGAGGTATTACCCGCGGTATAAGATATTCTCCCGCAGTAAAACATACCCTTAAAGCGCGCAGATCACGCGACGCGCGGCATTATATATTTATTTTACTAAAATAAAAGCAGCCTTTGATTAACCATATTTCATCAGCTACCTGATAAAGACCTCGTCCAAATACATCCAGCCGTTTCAGATTACCCAGGACAAACAGACCGACAGAGTTTTTTAAATTGATTTTTTGACATATGTGTCGTATACTTCTTTATTCGTAAGCATGAAGAAAAAAAATGTTATTTCAGTATTAAAAACATGCAATCCCATTTTATTTATATGTAATAGACTAGATTATAATAAAACTTAGGAGTGTCACTTTAGAAGACACACTTAAGACGTTTCATAAGGGCACTTTACTAATTGCGTATATGCCAAAGTCGGAGCCAATCAAACTTGATGTGACTTCAAGTTGTTGGAGACATTACACATGTCACCATCGCCCTTTCATCTCCCAATAGCTCAAGATAATAAAGATTCGTACCTCTGAACAATTATACTGACAGACATATTATTCACAATGAAACTTTGGAATCGAGTGCGTAATGTGTTACACGTGTCTCTTTTAATAAATACAGGTTCAAATTCCTTTATTCTAGTTCCAGTGTTTGGGTGAGGTCTTATAACAATGTGGGTATTTCTGTGCTCTGTTTGAAGTGTACAAATTGTTTTACATAAAATTCAATTATATGATTAGACAGTTACAGGTAATGTAATAATAGACATGCCCGTACATAGATGAAATAAAAATACATTTGTTCTTTTGAGACCATGTAAGATTATTTCTAGTTACGAAAAACCAGAGGGATATCATGTGCAATCTCTTACTATGTCCTATGATTCTCTACATAGAAATATTTGTCATCATCAGCTCATTAAACGTCCGCACCGAGGGGCACGAGCCTACCCGTATAGGGTGATTAGGCCTTAGTCGTCCACGCGGGCCCAGTGCGGATTGGACGACTTCACCCACCACCTTCGAATCTCTTCGCAGGCATGCATGAAGGTTTCCTCACGATGTTTTCCTTCACAGTAAGAGCGTCGGATAACGTACATATATTTTCGAAAATTCGAAAACACATTGGTACGTGTCGGTATTTGAACCTCAGTAGGAAGGCGACAGTTCACACCATTGAGCCACCGACGCTCATTTGTTACATCTCCTATATATATAATATATACGTAATTAAAACCCAATATAATCTTAGATAGCAGAGAAATAAGGGACTATTCAAAAATCTTATTCAATAATTAATCGAATGGGAATTTTATATCACTTTTTAATGTAATAAAGTAATGAAATTAACTGAACGACCAGTTTTCTTATCTGGTAAGTAATGCAGTAAACAAATATCTGAAAATAGTAATTATTTTCCATTGGTTAAAGACTGACGTAGGTACGTTAGGTCTGTTAACACCAGTAATTTCACTAGCGGTAGTGTGTCTTGCTCGAGACATTAGACAGTAGATACCACAGATTTCCCAATACAGGAGATAGGGCAAGCCGCGTTTTTAAGTGTGACAAATGTAAGCTCAACGAGCATACACTGGCTGCTAGTTTACGCTCTGTGAGACGAGTCAAGACGCACGAATATTAGAAGAAATTACCGTTTTTTCCCAAAATGCCATCCTGTGCAATTGTAACATGCCATCATCGCAAGGAATCAATAAATTTACCAAGAAATACAATAACTTTTCACAGGTAAGAACCGAAAAGAAATTGCGACACTGGGACTGCCTACAAGCTTGGCGGCTTGTCCAGTCTAATTGTATATTCGGATGTCTGTGGTAGATACCTATTTAAACGACTCAGTATCAAGCTTACATCATATTTCCATTATGTTATGTTTTTCTACTGTAGAGTATCTTATGTATACCGCGGGGCACAGCTTTTAAAGTACTAGCATTCGTATACACCAAGGACCTTAAGATGCAATAATCGCCACTTTTATTGATATCAAGACCCTTGAAAATAATAAACAACCAATATATATAATAAACTACAATAATAAACCAAATGCATTTGGATATTATACCTCAGAATGTTTTATCTTTAACATACTAGTATAGTACATAAATGCAGGTTTGTATTCATGCAAATAAACAAGTATGGTACGTTATGGTCGCCACACCTTATGCAAATATGGTTACAGTCGAAGAGATTAGAAACATATTTCTGTTGACTTTGAGAAACTATTATTGAAGAATATCCATCAACCCAAACCAAGACCCTATCAAAGACCTAGCTGACGTAAATGTGCATAGTTAAAGTCAAAGTCAAAATTCTTTATTCAAATTAGGCTTACAAAAAGCACTTATGAACGTCAAAAAGAATACAAAAAAATACATTTAAAATACCAAAGTAAAGCACAATAATGAACTTTGAATTTTGGCGCTTCGGCGTTTTGGCCTGTTGAGAAAGAAGCACCCAAGAAAACTCAACAGTACAGCCTTTTTTAAACAATGATTTTAATGTACAGATATTTTACAAACACTGAAGTAGCTGAGCAGTTTAAGACATATCACATAAATATTCGTCAATAGTGTAGTACCCTTTTTTAGAAAGGTGGTTTTTTATTCTAGCTTTAAACACGTGTAAAGGTAACTCGACAATATTTTGCGGTACCTTATTGAAAAACTTTAAACATCTTCCTATAAAAGCTTTACCTACTTTATGTAGTCTCAAGTCTGGAACAGCAAGTTTGTTTCTATTCCTAGTACTAAAATTGTGTGAGTCACAATAGTATTTACGGACGTAAATTAAATTTTCATAATAAATAAATATCCACTGACATTCCCACAGCGTCATCTAGCTCCAAGTTAAGCGTGTAGCTTGTATAATGGGTACTAAAAAACGGATAAACATACTTATATACATTTTTTTTTGTAAATACATATTATACATAGAAAACACAGATCATTACAAACATACATGCTCATGCACACAAATTGTTTGTACTGCCTGGGGATCGAACCCGGAACCCCTGGTGTTGCAGTTGACGTCTCAACAGCAACACCAAATGGGTCGTCAAATACCTGCTATCTTTCTCTCTCTCTCTCCATGGAGAAGGATTTGGACTTTATTTATTTTAATTTGGAGTAGTACAACAATCAAATAATTAATTAGTACTTGACATGTCATTGGAAAACGGTAATGGTAATATTTTAATAGTAGAATACCACAACTGCAAAAATTAACTATTGAGACAATTAGAATAGAATTGGCGCAATTTCAAATTAGCAGAATTAGGGTTCCGTTTTAAAAGTTTACGAATTACAAAATGGCAGCGTAATCAACGTCAAGCGAAGCCGCAAACACCCAATTTAATGCACTCAAAAGTGCGCACACGCGTCGCAAACTCGATTTATGTATCAGTACGTTTCATATCGAGTTTTCCGTTAATATCGTTAGCCGTGACGTTTCATTATGGCGCCTGAATTTAGGGTTGCCAGTAATTTGGGGCTTTATTTTACACAAAAAATATTTCAATGATTTCAAAACATTTTTTTTATTGAACAGCAGGCAAACGGTTAACATCAGGAGCACACGGTTCACCTGATGTTAAGTGACACCGCCGCCCATGAACATTTGCAGGACCTCAGGTCCCAGAAATGCGTTGCCGGCCCTTTAAGTGTGTGTACGCTCTCTTTTTAAGGACGCCGGGTGTATCGCCCTGGAAAAGTATCCTGTGGAAGTTCATTCCACAGTTCTGTCGTACGTGGCAAAATATGACGACAGAATTGAACTGTGGAAGACCTCCAATCATCCAGGTGGTGAGCATGACTACATTCATAACTACATTGCTTGATTTAACCTATCCTAATAGTTATGGCTGATGATGAATAGTGTTTCCAGGTCCGATTTGTTTTAAGTCGGGACACGAGGCCAAAAAATCAGGATTTGAGATTATCGGGACAGGTAACAATAAAAAATGTGATGTGACGCTGATGACGTGCCATTTTGAATTTGACAGTGATGTAATTAGTAGAAATTATGTAGCGTAAATATATAATTGTTTAATGAAACATCTGATTTTCTTTTTTAATTAATCGGGACATTTAGCATCCCGATTGGGACGCATCATCACACCCTTGATAATCGGGACGTCCCGCGCTCATGATGATAGACATCCATGACATGAAATATGTTTGCAGTCAAGCCAGTTCCAAATTGAAGATAGATTAGTTCAAAAAATCCATCTCATCCGACTATTCAGTCCCTATTAATCCCAGTTCAGCAAAATATCCACAGAAGCAACGTAAAATTGCAATCCGCCATGATTGACAGTAAACCTTCAATAATATGTAATGAAAATACCATATTTTTTCTCACATAAATAATTCTCCCTACCAATCAATATATTTGCCATTACAATTATGAGCTTTAAATCTTGGGCGGCATGATTTCATTTGGCGTAACGTCGCAAATGGTTCCCAAAGGAACCCATCTGAAATGGGGAACGCCGAGGGATTCCGTCGTCATAATGCCTCGATCCCGATATTCGAGACAAGCTCGTTTGCTATCTTTATTGCTCATTCCACTGATGTCTTCCGTTTAAGGGACGTCAATCAAACACCGTAGACATTTTATCGATAATATGAATGGCAGGTTCGCATATGACAGTGCGTGATGTTGCAAGCAAAAAATGCCGAATTGGTACAATTATTTTAAATTACCACACTGAAAATGAAATTTTTAATGATTTGCCATATTATATAAACTAACTCAAATTATAAACTATATCAATTTACATCATTTTCTTTGAAAATTCAATAAATAACACTAAATATAGCCAATTAGAATCAGCCGATTTTACTGAGGAGAGCAATGCACAATCACAGTGATTTACGCACTTCTATTCAAGATGGACTATTCAATCAGCATAATGGAAGTAGAACAGACATCTATAGTAGTTTCTCTCAAATGTAGAAAAAGCAAGACCTGCCTACATTTGACCCAAGAGTAAAGGCAAACAAATTTGGATCAAACTGGTACTATTCACACGGTACGCATATTATTTTAGGACCTTAGCACCCTTTGGATTTCTATAGAAGTACCTAAGGTTCACTGAGCAAATCCCATGCCCGCATATAACAAATAAAGATTTTCAATTCATGTGATTCCGTTTTGAAGTTTTAGTCACATC
>PQWD01010339.1:0-76628 GCA_019425675.1 Leucinodes orbonalis
ATTCTTTAAGTTTAAAAAATTTTATTGATGATTCAAATTTAGTGTTAATATCTGACTGTTCCCGCGTACAATGCTAATGTAAGGGAGAGATATTAGTGACGTGACATCACCTTCAATTGATTGGGATGGGTACGTTGGTCGTTTCATTTCCGTCTAACATATATATATGAAATAAATAGACAGTGACTCATATTTGTGATTTCTGGTCTAACAAAAGGTGTGACTTCAATTTTTTTAAATGTTTAAATGTATGTTTATCAGTTTCTTAGTATTAGTACTCTAACTACAAGCTTGTGCTTAATATGGGACTACATCACTTTGTGAATGGCAGTGGATATTTATTATTATTTAATGTTGAGCCTACCGTACGCAGGTGTATAGCATTAGTCGTCCACGCGGGCCCAGTGTGGATTGGACGACTTCATGCACAGCCTTTGAATCTCTTCATAGCCATTTGCAGGTTTACTAACAATGTTTTACTTCACCGTTTTATAATTATATTTGACACTTAGAAAAACAATGAACTAACTTGATGCACAATTACGAGGAAATATCAACCAAAATGTTTTGAGCCGCTTGACACATACATTGACTTATTGTTATATTAATGACTCAATTGTCATTAAAAGTGTACAAAAGGATGAGCACACTACTATGTCACTAAGACATGTAGTGAGCAACGTGATTATGAATAAAAATGACTAACTGACAAGATGGGCAAATGTTTTCCGGGAACACTTTTTAAGTGAGATTGTGCATAGTTAATTGTTTCTATAATATTAGTCATTATATATTTATTATGTACTATAGGCATGATGTGCTTACTCTCAGCTCGAAACTCATGTTTTTAATCTTATTAGTCTTCAAAGTTAGATGGGCAAGTCCATTTTTAAAGTACATTAATTGTCAAAAATTTGTTAACAAAAGGATAACACATACAATTTAAAGCAACTTTTGCTATGAAACCGTTTTAGTAAACGCAACATTTAATATAGTTGTAGTACAAAACTCACAAACTATGCGTACTAATTACTGATGCGTGACGTCATAACTAGGTAGCCATTTGTATGAAGCGTTTTTGGGAAAGTCCATTAATGTGTTTTTAGAATTGGAAAATCTCTGTGAGTTTTAATTTTAACGGAGTAATTTTTTTACCAATGTTTCTATTATTATGCGGTCCATAAATATAATAACAGAAAAAAAAATTGTCATCATCCCTATTCTATACCTATACTGGATCAGCAAGTTGAAGTGGCAGTGGGCTGGTCACGTATGTCGTAGAACCGATGGCCGTTGGAGTAGACGAGTTCTGGAGTGAAGACCGCGTCTTGGCAAGCGTAGCGTAGGACCGAGGGACCGACTACTTGCGAAAGGTCGCTGGTGGAGGCTGGATGAGGAAAGCGGAGGACCGGGACTGGCGCAAAATGGGGAGGCCTATGTCCAGCAGTGGACTGCGATTAGGTTGAATAGATAGACAGATTACCTCTTGCATCCCAGCTCTGACACTAGTATTTTGATGGGGTTTTCCCTTACAGAAGCGAGGAGAGCGGGCGAAGCAAGCGGGAACAATTCCCCGGGGGCTAGCGTTTGCTCTGATACAGAACTACCGTATATATCTTATACGGTCGACCGACCATTGGTGGTAAGTAAATATTGTTTATACATTAATCTATTCAATAATGGTGTTTTCTATTGTATGTATAAAATGTATATATTTACAAAAAAAATATTTTTAGTATGTTTATCCGTTGTTTAGTACCCATACTACAAAATTCATGCTGAAATTGGCGTTGTGTGAATGTCAGTGGATATTTATTTATTTTTTATTAAAAATGTGGTGTAAACGGTTGAGACGTCGGCTACTACGCCAAGGGTTCGATCACCGGGCATTACAAACATTTGTGTGCATGATCATGTCTGTTTGTAATGGTCTGGGTGTTTTCTATGTATAATATGTATGTATATATTTACAAAGAAAAGTATATTAGTATGTTTATCCATTGTTTAGTACCCATACTACAGGCTTCACGCTTAACTTGGAGCTAGATGGCGCTGTGTGGATGTCAGTGGATGTTTATTTACTCGGCAGATTCGCCCAAAGCATCAGCGAAAACTCGTCAGGGGGCTGACAAGAAGTCGGCAATGCAGAGACGCCAACTCAGCTTGCAGGCGAAGAGGGAGCGGCTCGCCAGAGACATAGTAGTCGTCAAGCGGGCGGAAGACGACCAGCTGGACGAGGACATCAGGAGGCTGCAGGTATTCCCACACACACATACAAACACATCAACACACACACATACACATACCCTCACACGCATCGACACACCCACACATCTACATTCACCCACACATCTATACACACACCTCACACGCATCGACACACCCACACATCTATGTACACACACACCCTCACACTCACCCACACATCTATGCACACACACACCCTCACACTCACCCACACATCTATGCACACACACCCTCACACACACACACACATCTACATTCACCCACACATCTATACACACAACCTCACACACACACACATCTACATTCACCACACATCTATACACACACATCCCATGCATCGACACACACACACCCTTACACGCATCGACAACACACATCCGCCATTCACATAAGCAAAGAAAAGATTCCGTCTCTCTTTACCTTTCCTATTCCGCCAAGTCAATGTTGAGTGTAAGTAGCCAAGGAAGGGGTAATATTAAAGTGGAAGCGTCGCGCTGGAGACATTGTGGTGGTGAAGCGGGCCAACGACGACCAGCTCGATGAGGACATCAGGAGGCTGCAGGTATTCCACACACACACACGCATCGACTCACCCACACATCTACATTAACACACACACATCCGGCCATTGACATACGCAAAGAAACAATTCCGTCTCTCTACTCCTATTATATTATACATACATTGTGGTCGTGAAGCAGGCGGAGGATGACCAGCTCGACGACCGACACACACACAAACACATTGACACACCCACACATATTAACACACGCACACACACACACATCAACACACCTACACATCTCACTCACCCACAGACATCGACAGACACACACACACACATATGTGGCTGGCAGCAAGAGAGAGAGTGAGTATGTGACTCACTCTCTCTCTTGCTGTTCTTATTAAAATAAGAAACGAGTTTATAGATTTTCGGTGACCCTACACCTGGTCATTGTGATGGTCATTGTGATGTTATCTGAGATGAATAAAAAAATTAATTACCGGGTGGGTATAGGAGACCTAACATCTTGTAGTCTCGGGTTGACTGGCGCAGTGCGGAATTGATGGAGAATAATAACTGTCTATCAGTTGTTGGGCTCCTTCAATGCCGCTCTGTCATGGTCAGGTGTATGACTTACCATCGGATGAGCGTCCTGACCGTCCTGTTCACTTGTTAACATAAAAAAGACTGTATCCAGTAATAAAAAAACAGTAAATAAATAAAAATAAACTCGTCTCCAGAAGGCCGATAGCGTTACTTTAAAACGAAACGTTTCGTTTATTATACAGGTTAGTTACGATATCCTTCCGATCCTTGCATAGTTAACATTTCGATATTCGGTATTGCCATAATGTTAAGGTTCAATTTCGTCTGAACTAGCTGTCAAATGATTAACGCGATATGAAATTGACCAAAAAGTTGTATTTCGGTCCATGTGTCCCGTTACGTAATGGTGTAAGAGCGTGTGGACTGTTGCCTACCGGGAATGCTGAGGTTCAAATCCCGCCACGTACCAATGTGTTTTCGAATTTCCGAAAATATATGTACGTTATCCGACGCTGTTACGGTGAAGGAAAACATCGTGAGGAAACCTGCGCACGCCTGCGAAGAGATTCAAAGGTTGTGCGTGTGCGTGTCCAACCCGCACTGGGTCCGCGTGGACGACTAAGGCCTAGTAACCCTATACGGGTAGGCTCGTGCCCCTCGGTGGGGACGTTTAAGGAGCTGATGATGATGATGTAGTCACGTTGTAGCTGTCAAAATTCAGCAGTCGGCCTGCAGAACTTTAAGCACTTAGATAAACTTGCTTGTTCCAGGAGATACCAACATTTCTGCCTATCATGCGAGGCACCCTCGGTCTACCTGGTGCTAGGGACCCTGAAGTATTGGAAGGTTAGTTTAGCTATTGAAAATTAAAATCTAACTCGAAAAATTATATATTTAATTAAGTCTTACTAGGTGGTAGACTCGGTACTGAGTCGTCTAGGTAGGAACCACCGCAGTGCCAGATATCGTCCCGTGCAATACCAGTGTTGTGCACTTGTGTGTTTTGGGATAGATAGATTCGAGGTAGACATTTGACCGCCATCTCACCTGATGATAAGTGATGATGCGGCCGAGGATGGATCATGCCTGCCTAGAAAGTTAGTAGTTAGTGAAATTACCGGGTATGACAGACCTAACATCTGTTGTCTCGGGTGTCGGGCGCAGTGCGGCATTGACGGAGGATAATAACTGTCTATCAGTTGTTGGTCTCTTTCAATGCCGCTCTGTCATGGTAAGACGTATCACTTACGTCGTCGGGCGCAGTGCGGCATTGATGGAGGAAATAACTATTTATCAGATGTTGGTCTCCTTTGATGCCGCTCTGTCATGGTCAGGCGTATCACTTACCATCAGGTGATCATCCTGACCGTCCTGTACACTTATAACATAAAAAAGATTTTATCGAATACATTACCTATCCGCATTGGGCCATGGTGGGTTACGGCCCAATCTCCCCAGAACTATGTTATGTGGGAAGGCCTATGCCCTCTCAGCCGTTATAGGCTAATGATGGCACTTGAATCGACAAATATGTAAAAAAAACTTAAAACTAGTCTGAACCGCTGGTTTGGATAGTTGATTTGACGACCAATTTTTAATGGTTCAGATGTTGGCTACTACACCAAGGTTTCCGGGTTCGATCCCCGGGCAGTACAAACATTTGTGTGCATGAACATGTGTATTTGTATTGGTCTGGGTGCTTTCTATGTAGGTACATTATGTATTTTAAAAAAAGTATATAAGTGTGCTTATCCATTGTTTAGTACCCATATTACAGACTAATGTTTAGTTTGGGACTGTGTGAATGAATAAATATCCACTGACATTCACACAGCGCCATCTAGCCCAAACTAAGCATTAGCCTGTAATATGGAAACCACAGACATCCGAATATACAATTAGACTGGACAAGCCGCCAAGTTTATAGGCAGTCCCAGTGTCGCAATTTCTTTTCGGTTCTTACCTGTGAAAAGTTATTCTTGGTAAATTTACTGATTCATTGCGATGATGGCATGTTACATTGCACAGCAGGGCATTTTGGAAAAAAAACGGTAATTTCTTCTTATATTCGTGCGTCTTGACTCGTCTCACAGAGCGTAAACTGGCAGCCAGTGTATGCTCGTTGAGCTTACATTTGTCGCACTTTAAACGCGGCTCGCCCCATCTCTTGTATTGGGAAATCTGTGATGGAAACTAAACAAAGGATAAACATATATATATATATTGTAAATACATACATATTATACATAGAAAACACCCAGACCATTACAGACTTGTACTGCCCGGGGATGCCGGGAGGAATTTCAGTGGATATTTGTTAATTAGGATTGGATCACCGAGCCTGGGTGAGATTGGCTTGTCGCTTACAAGCGCACTTGGCTGCGTGCGCTCAGCCATTGGCTGCCGAAGAAATTGGCCTGTCGACTAAAGTCAAAGAGGTAATCTATTAACTTCCATTTTTTTTATGATAGGGGGCAAACGAGGTGACAGATCACCTGATGGAAAGTGAATACACCAAAGGAGCTACAAGATGCGTTGCCGGCCTTTTAAGCAAGAGTACGCTCTTTATATATGCACGATAGGCAGTATATATGTGTATTCCTATTCAACCTATCGCAGTGCACTGCTGGACATAGGCCTCCCCCATTTTGCGCCAGATCCCGGTCCTCCGCTTTCCTTATCCAGCCTCCACCAGCGACCGCCCGCAAGTCGTCGGTCCAGTATATTATATTTTTTATATATCCATACTAATATTATAAATGTGAAAGTATCTCTGTCTGTCTTTTCTGTCTGTCTGTCTGTTTGTTACGCTTTCACGCCTAAACGGCTGAACGGATTTTATTGAAACTTGGTATGTTGATAGAAGGTAACCTAGAATAGGTTTAAGGCTACTTTTTGTCCCGTTTTAACCCCCCACTTCCCTAAAATGGGGGTTGGAAGTTGCAATTTAGCAAAAAATATAGCATATTTTTTTGTTTTAAAAAAACCACCCCAAACCCTTAAAATAGGAATCATCATATCCGATTTTTCGCAGTTTTGAAGGTAGAACGCAAAAAAATGGGCTGTAAGTCACAAACAATGAATCTCTCATTTTTCTTTTTTTCGGAAATCATGGACTCCAAAACTTTTAAGATCGGCGGGGGATTCCTATGTATATATAAATATATACATTTTATTAGTTTTTTTTCTGAAATGGACTACTACACCTTTTAAGTTGGGGGGGGGATGGGGTATAAATATTGATACATATATATATAACCCCATCATATGTATATATTATATACGGTACAAATGCCATGAATTTAGGAATATTTTATATTTTAAGATAAGTAGTGAACAGGACGGTCAGGACGCTCACCTGATGGTAAGTGATACGCCAGACCATGACAGAGCGGCATTGAAGGAGACCAATAACTGATAGACAGTTATTATCCTCCATCAATGCCGCACTGCGTCCGTCACCCGAGACAACAGATGTCAGGTCTCTCATACCCGGTAATTACATTATTTTTATTGTATGTATTTCCTAATATTGGGCAGTGGCCCAATTTCTCAAAATTATGAATTATCCTCTAATGAAGGTTGTCTGAAAGAAATCGCCCCTTAGCGATACGATCGCCTAGTTTGTACACTTTTTGTTCTGTCTTTGTTTTCATTTGTTATGTGTTTTTATGTGCAATAAAGTTTATTATTATTATTATTAAAATATATATACGGTACTATAATTTTGGGTACATACATCAAAACAACGAAAAAATTTAAATATTTTTCTGTTACAGGCCGATACGGAAATAAGTAGGCTTTACTCGCAAATGGTGGACAAGCAACGCGCAAACGCCCGCCACGCTGAAAGATTGTCACGGGTACACGAAGTGGCCCATCAGTTATCGAGGTGCAATTCTCTGTTAAATCAGGTAATATATATTTTTTACGAAGTGCACAGGACGGTCAGCACGTTCAGCTGATGGTAAGTGATACGCCTGACCGTGACAGCGACATTGAGACCAACAACTGATAGACAGTTATTATCCTCCATCAATGCCGCACTGCGTCCGTCACCCGAGACAACAGATGTTAAGTTTATACCCGGTTCATTAGCTTTTATGAAGAATGTAGAAAAATACGCCATTCTCGCTAACAATAAAAGTGTGTCAAAATCCTTTGTGTAAAAAACTATTTCAGTTTGTAAGAGAAATAACTTTTTAAACCTAATCTCAAAGTTTTATACCAAACTTGTGATTATTTTTTTCAGACTTTTCAAGACATAGAAGAGTTAAATCAGATGCTGCCGGAAGAAAAGAGGCTGGAACCATTCGTATGGGGCGTTGAGCGATGAAGTGTTGTCTCCTAAATAATATATGTTATAATCATCAGCCTATAACAGCCCGCTATAGGGCACAGGCCTTCCCAGTATAGCTATGGAGAGAATATATGAAATAAAGATAAAAATTAAGATTTTTTATTTTTGTCTTTCTTTTTTCCTTTTTCTTTTCTTACTTTGTTTCACGTAACAAATAATACTCATGGGCCGCCCGTGTTTAGGTAGCAATTTTTTCGCTCTGTCATGGTCAGGCGTATCACTTACCATCAGGTGAGCGTCCTGACCGTTCTGTACACTTAGAAATACAGGTATATAAATACTTGCTGATGTAGTGAATTTCGTATTTAATAATTTTTTTTAATAGTTTGTCTCAATGTGTATTAGATTAAGGTATACCGTCTGCTGCTGTACCAATATGTAAATAAAGCTTTATAAAAATGTTCTGTTTATCTTTTTTATATAAAATTGACGATCATTTGGTGTTGCGGTTGAGAGGTCGGCTGCAACAAGGGTTCCGGGTTCGATCCCCGGGCAGTACAAACATTTGTGTGCATGAACATGTCTGTAATGGTCTGGGTGTTTTCTATGTATAATATGTAATTACAAAAAAATATAAAAGTATGTTTATCCGTTGTTGCCCCTCGGTGGGGACGTTTAATGAGCTGATGATGATCCATTGTTTAGTACCCATATACGGGCTTCACGCTTAACTTGGGGCTAGATGGGCTGTGTGAATGTCAGTGGATATGAACGGATAAACATACTTATATATATTTTTTTTACATATTATACATAGAAACACCCAGACTAAAACAAATTTATGCACACAAACGTTTGTAATGCCCGGGGATCGAACCCAAGACCCATGGTATAGCCGACGTCTCCGACGAAATTATTTTAAACAAAATTTGTTTCTTAAAATCATTCAATACGCTAACTTTGAAATTTGCGTGCTAAATAAGGAGAAAATATGCCAAATTTAGCATTAAAATGGCAACACTCATCCCTTGAACCTGTTTTCGGCTTCAGCAGTCAACCGTCAACTATTCAGATTGCGTTTTGTTCGGTACTATGTATAAAGTTACACTATTTTTATAATAAATTGAATGCAGATATTACTAGTTACCTATGAAAATTTTTAGTCACGTAGTGTATTATATACTCTTTGTTGCGATTCTAAACTCAAGTTCGCTTCCAGCTGATACGTACTCAATACAGAACTATAAATATCTCGGCCTAGGCATACAGTTGGATGACGGCGTTTAACGAACGGCCTAGGCATAATTTAATATGCCTAACTTTCATACTATAGGGGCACATCTCGAAAATTAGCGTTATTGAGTTTAACTTATAAACGGGCCCAAAATCAACACATCTACACGACGCACTTCATAGAAAGAGTCAGAACGTGCAATGAAGCCGCGAAAACTTAGTTTGTGCCTTTTCACATTTCTGAGTAAAGTGAAATATGTTAATAATGCTGGGATTAATTTAATATCTAATTAGTAATTCATAACTAACGGGCACACTCTTATAATATTATATTCTATCTATTCAACCTATCGTAGTCCACTGCTGGACATAGGTCTCCCCCATTTTGCGCCAGATATCCCGCTCCTCCGCTTTTCTCATCCAGCCTCCACCAGCGACCGCCGCAAGTCGTCGGTCATCGGGCCGGAGGGCGTCCTACGCTACGCTTGCCAAGACGCGGTCTCCACTCCAGAACTCGTCTGCTCCAACGGCATCGGTTCTGCGACACACGTACCAGCCCACTGCATAGAGTATATTATATTGGCCCACTGCCACTTCAACTTGCCGATCCGCGGGCTATGTCGGTAACTTTAGTTCTCTTACGGATTTAATCATTTCTGATCTTATCCCTAAGAGAGACCCCGAGCATATCATATCTATTATTTTGCAATTAATGTTTTAATTTATTTATGACTGATTTTGTGAGAACAGAAGCGCTCAAGAATCTTCAAACGCGTTTTCCCGACAATCATGTTTTTGAATTGTGCCCCTATAATATGAAAGCTACAATATATTGTTTGAACTAAAATCACTAAACGTTTAAAAATTTGGCGTATTGAAAGTGAGCCCACTGAGCCCTTTCGAAATGACAGATCAAAGCTCAGTCAAGAGATTCAAATTTAGTTCTGCTTTTCACTACTGCAGCGCTAGTAGTCATGAAAATTGATAACAAATATGGCGCCAGCAGCGTAATTTTATTTTCCGAGTGATATTCCGAGTAAAAGATCGTCGGTGGCTCAATGGTGTGGACTGTCGCCTTCGAAGGGCTGAGGTTCAAATCCCGACACGTATCAATGTGTTTTCGAATTTTCGAAAAGATATGTACGTTATCTTATTCTTACGGTGATGGAAGACATCGTGAGGAAACCTTCATATACGCCTGCGAAGAGATTCGAAGGTTGTGTGTGAAGTCGTCCAATCCGCACTGGGCCCGCGTGGACGATTAAGGCCTATACACCCAAACATAACGGGTAGGCTCGTGCCCGTCGGTGGGGATGGCGCCAGCAGCGTAAAAAGGCTTCCTTTGTCAAGATCTGATAGGGATCAGATCTGCCTACTTTTTTAACAATTGTATTATAATAAAAGGGATTGTGCATTACAGTTTTAGAATGCCGTAAAAACCGTCATTTGCCTCAGATTTCGTCCAAAAACTGGGTGATGTAATGCTGTTTCATTGACATTGTCTTTTATTATTTTTTTATATTACACAGTCTATTATACTTAGGTCGGTAACTGTCATTTGTAACAGTCTGTTGTTACATAATTTATTGTGGTTTTGTTAGTACACTAAGAGTAATTAAAGACAGACAAGGTGGTAGAATTGGTACTGAGTCGTCTAGGTAGGCACCACCGCAGTGCTAGATATCGTCCCGTGCAATACGAGTTTTTTTTCGAACTGACTACTGCTGTTGGCCGCAGATGGCTTTACAGGACAATTGGCGAAAGCAGATGGCTCTCAGCCTTATAATTTACACAACGAGCCTAAAGGTGTCCCCGAATGGGACTCGAACCTCGGCTTAGGGCGTTGCGGACGGGGCGCGGGTAGCCTAACATAGGTTTGGGGAGAAAAGCGGCCCGGCACACGCGGTTACGCGAATAGGACTGTGCGAACCTACAGGGACACGCGACGATGTGAAATACGAGTGTTTTGCATATCGTATTTCGGGATGAGGGCACTGTAGCTAGGAAAATAACTGAGTATCAGACGTAACATTTATCATCTCGCGTGAAGGACGCAGGACAGTGTTGACGGGAAAAAATGACTTATTAAATTTATTTAACACTGCATCTGTCATGGTCAGGCGTATCACTTACCACCAGGTGACCGTCTCGTTAATTTATAACATAAATAAAAGAGATGTATTGTACTATATAACTCAATACATAATAAATATCCACTGACATTCACACAGCGCCATCTAGCCCCAAGTTATTTTTTTTTTATACTATAACAGGCAAACGAGCAAACGGCTCATCTGATGGTAAATGACACCGCCGCCCATGTACATTTGCAATACCAGAGGGCACTGAAATGCGTTGCCGGCCTTTATATTAGTTAAGCATGAAGCCTGTATTATGGGTACTAAACAACGGATAAATATACTTATATAATTTTTTTTTGTAAATACATACATATTATACGTAGGAAACACCCAGACCATTACAAACAGACATGTTCATGCACACAAATGGTTGTACTGCCCGGATATTGAACCCGGAACGCTTGGTGTTGCAGCCAACGTCTCAACCGCAACACCAAATCGGTCGCCAAATAGAAATGATTATTCTTGGTTATTTCATCATCAGCCATCTGAGATATATCGTGCCACTGTTCATGATATAATATAATATAAATATCTATTCAACCTATCGCAGTCCACTGCTGGACATAGGTCTCCCCCATTTTGCGCCAGATATCCCGGTACTCCGCTTTCCTCATCCAGCCTCCACCAGCGACCTTAAATAAAACCACGTTAATTACATAAAAGATTATAATCAAATTGAAAGTGATTTGCAAAAATTGGAAATTTAAACGTCATAATACTAGTATTATGGCCTTGGAACACGTATTGGTTAATACGTTAGCCAACGCGGGATCTGCTTACAACATTTTAGCTTATCACTGTCAATGCCGCAGTTTGGGTAAAACCTCTTTGGCTTACCTTCTTGGGCGGGAAAGCAAACGGCGGCCATGTTTGTTTAAACGTCATTTGTCACGGAATTAATTGAAAAAAAAAATCACCTTTTTTATATAATCGTAAATTTATAAAAACAACACAAAGGTTGAGGGATTCTTTAGTTCACTTTAAGGAACTTAATTATATTTAAAGTATCTATAAATAAAAAAAGAAATAAATTTATTTTTGACACTTTAAAAGGTTTACCCTGGTTACACTAGGCTAAGTCTGTCCTGTGAGGAACATTGAACAATTTCCAAAAATAACACTTTAAGCGCTAGTTCATACATTATTGATTATAAAGTGTGCAGAGATCCAGTGTAATTATCAATTATCAAAACTAATCAAATAAAAATATTGATTACAAAATTTAAAATTATAATCAGGAAAATTTTATTTTGAGAAGTTTGCTATTACACCAAGGCTCCCGTGTTCAATCCCCAGGCAGTTCAAACATAATAAATAAAAAAGATTGTAGGTATGTTTATTAATTTCCAACTACACTCACGTATTGTCCGGGAGACTCGGGAAATAATAAAACCCCCCGACCTCCCGGGCAGTAATTCTCAGGTTGTTTTAAAATAAAACTTCGATTTTTTATGTAAACACTTTTTTTTCGTAAACAACTGACAAATACTCGTATTAGATACCACTCGAAAATAAAATATATATTTAAATTTACGAAAATATATGTACGTTATCCGACGCTCTTACGGTGAAGGAAAACATCGTGAGGAAAACTGCGCACGCCTGCGAAGAGATTCGAAGGTTTTGTGAAGTCGTCCAACACGCACTGTGCCCGCTTGGACGACTAAGGCCTAATCACCCTATACGGGTAGGCTCGTGCCCCTCGGTGGGGACGTTTAATGAGCTGATGATGATGATCTGAATACATAGATAAATATATAACGGTGGCGAGTGTCTATGCGTGACGGTATAACTTACCATTAGAGATAAATTTGACATGATTTAACTTTATTTACAATTTATTTCTTGACATCGTATTTATTATGTAGATTATAAATATTTATGTTTTGGGTGACGGCTGTTAGTTTTTAAGACAATCTATTTAATAAATAAATATAAATCAGGCGTATCGTCTGCTCTTTTGCCTACATAAATAAATAAAAAATATCCACTGACATTCTCATAGCGCACTCTAGCCCCAATAAGCGTGCAGCTTGCAGTGTTGCCCCCTTAGTTTAAGAAATGGGGCTTTTTGAGAAGTTAAAAAGAGCTAGATTTAGCATCAAAATATTTTCTGTTATAAAAATTCTGAAATAATCATGACATGACGCCGTGAAAAAGAGCTAGATTGCCCTTCTCGGGCTAAATTGATGAAAAAGGAGTTCACCTATACTTGAACGTGCTGGATCCAGCCACAAAACCTTATTTCAATAAATATCAACTTCTAACACTTCCGTCCTTATATATTATGAAAGTTGCATTGTTTGTTAAAGCCAACCCTACATTGTTTATGCGTTTATCAGATGTTGTTAGCCGAAATAGACGAGATGACACAACTACGTATGCCAGCGTCAAAGACAGCCCTTATGAGTAAAAGTATTATATGTATGACACCAAAAATTTATAATAACATACCATTGACATTAAAACGATTACAATTAAATGAATTTAAAATTAAAATGAAACAATTATTAATTAAAAAAATGGTATTACGATTTGACAGAATTTCTAAATGACAAATTATAATATTTTTTAAGATTGATTTATGGAAATGCATATTTAATTTGTAATTAATTATTCTGCATGGTAGGCTATATTACTAATCATTATTGTATGAACAAAGCATTTGTACACCATCTGGTATGACATGTTGGAACTTATTTTATGTATTACACCTAATGTTAACACATGTTCAAACAAATAAATTATCTTTATCTTTAAAGACTAAGGTGGCAACACTGGCAGCTTGTATTGCGGGTACTTAACAACTATTATTGAAAGTATTGTGCCTTTTGTCTTTGTTACGAAAATAAATAAATTTTAAATCCTAAACTGATAAACATACATATTCACTTTTTTGTAAATTCATACATATTATTATAGAAAAATGTTAATCACTTTTGAATTGAATAAAAAATATTGAGAGCCGATGGCAGACTGCACCTGACCATATGACGTGTAAACGGACGTCATATAAACCGTTTCTAGAAGACTAAAGCCTGTATTCTATAATGAGATTCAACGTTGATCAGTGTGAACATTCATAAGTAAGGACCTTAACTGAATAAAAAAAAGATCTTTACTTAAATTGAGTTAGAAAAGGATGCCGCTATTTATCGTATAGAGTGCTATCCCTTCTAACTCTTCAAGTAAAGATTAACGCTTGAGTCTCGTTTTAGAATACAGGCCTTAAAATAGCGGAATGAGTTGCCGCATGCGGTATTTCCCAACAGATACGAACTGCAGACCTTCAAGAATAGAGCGTACCCTTGTTTCATCATCATCAGCTCATTATACGTCCCCACCGAGGGGCACGAGTCTACCCGTATAGGGTGATTAGGCCTTAGTCGTCCACGCGGGCCCAGTGCGGATTGGACGACTTCACACACAACCTTCGAATCTCTTTGCAGGCGTGCGCAGTTTTCCTCACGATGTTTTCCTTCACCTTAAGAGCATCGGATAACGTACATATAATTTAGAAAATTCGAAAACACATTGGTACGTGTCGGGATTTGAACCTCAGCCCTCCCGGTAGGAAGGCGACAGTCCACACCATTGAGCCACCGACGCTCTTACCCTTGTTTAATCCCCTGTAACGCCCTAAGCCGAGGTTCGAGTCACGTTCGGGGACGCCCTTAGGCTCGTTGTGTAAATTTAGGGCTGAGAGTCTGCGCTCGCCACGCGCCCGGGGAAGCTGTAAAGGCCATCTGCGGCCAACACCACTAGTAAGTTCGAAAAAAACCCTCGTTTATAAGGCCAGCAATGCATTTTGTAGCTCCTTTGGTGTTGCAAATGTCCATGGGCGGCAGTATTCACTTTCCATCAGGTGATCTGTCACCTCGTTTGCCCTCTATCATATAAAAAGAACATATCTTTGTTATAATATTACTTGACAAAATCTCCCATCAGCCGTGTGGCAGATTAGCATATAACAGTTTCGGCTTGGCGGGAGCACTACTGTGCCCCCAAATTTTATGACATTCACACAGCGCCATCAAACCCTAAACAAAGTAGCCAGAAATATGGATATTAAACAACGTATACACATAATATACTTTTCTATAATTACATACTTTTTATACATAGAAAACACCCAGAGCAACACAAACAGGCATGTTCATGCACACAAATATTTTTACTGCTCGGGATCTAACCCGCAACCCTTGGTGTATATCCAAATGCCTCATTATTTAAAAGTAACGTGAAATTAAAATTAACGTAATTAATATAATAAAAATGTTTCCAAACCTAGCTCTTACTCAGTTATATGTTAAAAATATTTTTCTGGTTGCAAAATACATGAACAAACCATAACACTTACTAAATACCCAATACTGATACTAATTATTATTATAAGTTAATAATTTAACCGTATTTCGCTAACTTAATAAGTGATTTTAGTAGTATAGACTCGGCTTGTAGCATTCAAAAGGATATTTACATAGTACGCAATTTTATGTGAAAGAAAAAGCTATTTAAGTAATGTGTACCTCAAGTTGTTATGCTAAATTCGAACTTATTCTATAACATTTAAGAGTTAAACGACGGTTTGTAAGGCTGTGGTCTTAATGAGAGCGAGAAATACGCTTTTTTACAAGTATAATACAAACGCCTTGCCTAATAATAATGTGTAATGGCAATTTGTATATTAAAGTAAACAACCAGACGTATAAACATGCACGCAATTGGTTAAAATGTACGGGGATCGAACCCGTAAACCTTGGCGTAATATAGACCATTTCTCAAAAATCACATCTCCTGGGTCGTCAACATAAACACACAATTTATGTAGACATATTTAGTATAATTTGAGGTCGCCTAAAGATCAAGGGATAAATAGTGCATTAGAAGGGATCTAGGTACGTACTCGTAAATCTACACCACCATAAATCTAATGATTTATATACAGAATACAATTAACAAGTGTGTTACAATTTCCTTGATGGTGATAATAATTAAAAAAAAATCATTTAGAGAGTGCGCGCTATTGTCTGGAAAAAAATCGTACAGGTTCAGGGCACAGAGTTGCCCAAACAACATGACTGTGGGGAATATGGGCCGTAACCCAAACGCCCAATGCAATTGGTTATAAGAAATAAGATCGCAAAATAAAGCGGCATGTTGTTTATCTATGTATAATGTGTATATATGTACAAAAAAAAAAGTATGTTTATCCATTGTTTAGTATTCATATTACTGGCTTAATGCTTAGTTTGGGGCTAGATGGCGCTGTGTGAATGTCAGTGTATATTTATTTATTTATTTTCTGTACAATAAAAATATTTACCAACCAATAAATCAAAGCAACACCGCCGCTCTCACCAAAGCCGCGCCTCGAAAACGCAATCGTATGTTGCAAGCAAGCTATGTCCTTCTACAACTCAACCATTCAACTAGTCATACCAAAGACCTCTTTGTGAACGCTCGTGTGTCTTAACATATAATATATATCACTGGTAAGTCATTTAATTTATTGTTTTAATAAGTATGGGAGTGGAGACTGCGTCCTGGCAAGCGTAGTGTAGGACGCTTGCTCCAAGATTTTGGCTTATTCTTGGATGCTGGACAAGAAAAGACGATGTCTGATACTAAATGTGGGAGATTTATGTCCAGCTGTGGACAGATAAGTTCATGCGATTGTGATTTGTCCGATTAATTGTTAAGAAAAGCTTTTTGAAGTCCACATGTTTGAAGACAATAGAAAATTTCATCAGTATATTTTAGACATGGGAAAGTTGTGGAACTTTCAAAGATTTAATTTATATTTTGCACGATTTTACCAATTTTCACTTTGTAGCTTCAATATTATTTTTTGGCCTAATTTGACTAACAAATAATCATGTTCGTTATATTAAAATGTGACCTACACTAAACTAACGTAGTTTTATAATCTCACGCATTTTATTGCAAATTTAACTGTGTTTCAAATAGACAGAGAAAAGGCCGGCAACGCATTTCAGTGCCCTCTGGTATTGCAAATGTACATGGGCGGCGGTGACATTTACCATCAGACGAGCCGTTTGCTCGTTTGCCTGCTATAGCATAAAAAAGAGATATCACAGGATATAATAGCCCGTAGTCAATAGCATAAAATGGTACCTAATTTTCAATCTAGGTTGGCTGGCGGTTAACTTATCGTTTTCCCATAAAAAAATCTAATAAATAACGCTCAAATTAAACCTCGATTGATTAACGGTCATGAGCAATAGATTTTTTATTGTTTTCCCGCGATAGATGAATCAAGTTATTTCTCATACAAAGCCGACTCCAAATCTTGAAGAAATTATTAAACTATTTTCGTCATACAAACATCATCATAGCAGGATTTGAAACCATAATCGTAATACTGATGAGTGATGACCTATTTGGTGTAATGGTTAAGACGTCGGCTACTACACTAAGGGCTCCGCGTTCGATCCCCGGGCATTACAAACATTTGTGTGCATGAACATGTATGTTTGTATTGGTCTGGGTGTTTTCTAACTGGGCACTAAGCAACGGATAAACATACTTACATTATTTTTGTAAATTTAAACCAATTCAATTTATTTCTTAAAACAAAATATATATTGTGTGAAAAGGTTCATATGAAATAAAGATATACAAAAAAAATATTCAATTAAAATGCCCTATTCATTGTAAGTAACTTATATTCAATTAACACCTAGACAACAAACAAACATGTTCATGTTCATTTTACATACTACATACATATATACATATTTATACATACTTTTTGCAAATCTAAACCACACGTGATAGTCACACGCATCCCTCACAGATAATCATTTGAGCACAATTCACTTAAACCAGTTCTGTTGCAACGTTATGCAAGCTAGTCGTATGACCTTGCCACAAAATGGCCGCCAAGTTTGTAAATAAAAATTCGTGTGCACATGTTCATGGAAGATTGGTTTAGAATATTGAAACATACCAATGATATTCTGTATATTTAAAGGAAAACCAAAAAGTACCTCAAAAACGAACCGTTAAAGAGAATACAGTTTGTGTAGGTTTTGTTTAGGTAAATGTTTTTTAGGATTTTCACGCTCATTCGAAATATATTCACATATGAGTGTGTTGTCGCTGCATTAGGAACACTTTTTTCGATTGTTTTGTGAGCATATCACAAATCTATACTTTTTTACATCATTGATACAACACTATGTTTTATTTTGTTTGGTTTTGTCATTGTGGTAGCACTGTTTTGTTGTCGCCATTACGATTACAAACTGCCCATGAAGATGTACACTGCATTTTTAGTGTGGAATTTTCGATTGTTATTAACGATTTTGCTATACATTTTATGTGTTCAAACACAAATTATTATGATTACCTGTCTCCATTGTACTAGGGCACAGCGCTCGGCTGACGTGACTCGAGTCGGGGGTGAGAATACCGCGGGGAAAAGTCGCTTTGCACCACAGATTAAATAATATATACTATCTTTGCACGATGTTTCCTAGTTTGGTTTGACATTGCATGGTTGGTAGGGCGTCCTACGCTACGCTTGCCAAGACGCGGTCTCCACTCCAGCACTCGTCTGCTCCAGTCATCGGTTCTGCGACATACGTTAACAGCCCACTGCCACTTTAACTTGCTGATCCGGCGGGCTATGTCGGTCACTTTAGTTCTCTTACGGATTAAGTCATTTCTGATGTTATCCCTAAGAGAGAGCATAGTTCGCTCGATTGCGTTGGTAGCGGGTCTGACCCCGGGCAATACAAAATTTCGCACATTACATATTATAGGGGCACAATTCGAAAAACTTGATTGTTGGGAAAATGCTTGAGTGCTTCTGTTCTCACAAAATAGTCATAAATAAATGAAAACATCAATTTCCGTGGTCCGTGAGTTATGAATTACTTATGGCATATTAAGTTTATGCCAGCATTATTAAAATGACACACTTTACTCGGAAATATGAAAAAGGCATAAACTAAGTTTTCGCGGCTTCGTTGCACGTTCTGACTCTTTCTATCAAGAGCGTCATGTCGATGTGTTGATATTGGGCCCGTTTATAAGTTAAACTCAAAAACGCTAATTTTTGAGATGTGCCCCTATAGTATGAAAGGTGCGATTTGTTTTGTTTTTCGGAATTATCGCTGTTGGTCGCAGATGGGCTTTACAGCTTCCCCGGGCGCGTGTCGAGCGCAGATGGCTCTCAGCCTTAAACATTTACACAACGAGCCTAAGGCCGGCCCAGAGTGGGACTCGAACCTCGGCTTATGGCGTAACCTAGTATAAAATAAGTTTATATTAGTTTGGGTATTTCATTATTTACAAAATTATATAAGTATGGTTATGCGTTGTTTAGTGACCATACTACAAGCCTATCGTTGAAAATGACGACCCATTTGGTGTCGTGGTTGAGACGTCGGCTGCAACACCAAGGGTTCCGGGTTCGATCCCCGGCCAGTACTAACATGTTTGTTTGTATTAGTCTAGGTGTTTTCTATGTATAATATGTATGTATTTACAAAACGAAAATTATATAAGTATGTTTATCAGTTGTTTAGTGCCCATACTACAAGCCTATCGCTGAAATTGAGGCTAGATGGCGCTGTGTGAATGTCAGTGGATATTTATTTATTTGATTCTGCAATATATATATGTGTATATTAATCAAGGTCCCATTTTGAAAGTTAGCAATCTCATTTTTAATGAAAATGCGGTGAGTCTAATTTGAATTTATAAAATGCATTCAAACCGGTTACGAATTGGTATTAGACCATGTGTTTTAATAAAGGCCTAATAAGCCATCATATTCTTCATAAGCTCTCATATTCCTCTTCTTACGGTGAAGGAAAACATCGTGAGGAAACCTGCGCACGCGTAGAGATTCAAAGGTAGTGCTTGAAGCCAATCCGCACTGGACACGCTTAGACGACTAAGGCCTATACACCTTATACGGGTAGGATCGTGCTCCTTAGTGGGTACGTATAATAAGCTGATGGTGATTATTATCTGCACAGCTCGCTATAGTGCCTCGTTCCTAATGCGCACCGCAAAGGAATGGAACTCTTTGCCTCCTTATGTGTTCCCCGATCATTACAACCTGGCCGTCTTCAAGGCAAGAGTGAATAGGCTGTTTCTAGGCAGGCGTGATCCATCTTCGGCCGCATCATCACTTACCATCAGGTGAGATGGCGGTCAAATGTCTGCCTATAGAGGATAAAAAAAAACTGAAAGGAACATGCCTAGTGGCACAGCTATGGGGAGGATTGGTGTGTGTTAATCACTACCATCATCACCAACGAATTTAATCACGTGTAAATAGATTTGTTAATATCCACTGACATTCACACAGCGCCATCTAGCCCCAAGCTAAGCGTGAAGCCTGTATTACGGGAACTAAACAACTGCTAAACATACTTATTTTTTTTTGTAACATACATATTTATACATAGAAAACAGTCAGACCGATAAAAACAGACATGTTCATGCACACAAATGTTTGTACTGCCCGGGGATCGAACTATGAACTCTTGGTGTAGCTGACATCTAGACCATTACACCAGATGGGTCGTCATATGAACAGGCTGATGATAATCTAGGTTCTGCTTCTATTAACAACATTCCCCAAGTCATAAAACTAGCAACAAACAAGTCTAGAAGCGAACCGCCATTTTATTTCTACACAAGCAAACCAACAAATACATCTATTGCAAAAGTAATCGGGTACAATACGCTCGACTACTTTTATAGGTCGAATTGAATTTGCAAGACCAATGTTTATATTTAGGGTTTGTACTAGGTAGACTCGGTACTGAGTCGTGTAGGTAGGTACCACCGCAGTACCAGATATCGTCCCGTGCAATACCAGTGTTTCACTACGGTCCTGGCTACAATCTTGGTATCATCATCAGCTCATTAAACGTCCCTACCCGTGGGTGTATAGGCCTTAGTCGTTCACGCGGGCCCAGTGCGGATTAGCCGACTTCACGCACTTGAATATTTTTGTAGGCGTGCGCAGGTTTCCTCACTATGTTTTCCTTCACCGTAAGAGCGTCGGATAACGTACATATATTTTCGGAAATTCGAAAACACATTGGTACGTGGCCGTATTTGAACCTCAGCCGTGCCGGTAGGAGGGTAACAGGCCACACCATTGAGCGACCGACCATACAATCTTAGTATTAGACGGAAAAGAAACGACTAACGTTACCCATCCCTAATCAATTGAATTGGTGTCACGTCACTAATATATTTTGACATTAGGATAACGCGCGGGAAACGTATTGTAACACTAACTAGGTTATCTAGGTGGTAGACTCGGTATTGAGGCGTCTAGGTACCACCGCAGTGACAGATATCGTCCCGTGAAACAGGAGTGCTATGCACTTCCGTGTTTCGGGATGAGGGCACTGTAGCTAGTAAAACTACTGGGTATAAAAGACCTAACATCTGTTGTCTCGGGTGACGAGCACATTGATAGATTAATAACTATTTATCAGTTGTTGGTCTCCTTCAATGCCGCTCTGTCATGGTCAGGCGTATCACTTACCATCAGGTGAGTGTCCTGACCGTCCTGTACACTTGATAACCTAAAAAAACTTAGATTTAATCTACTAATAAATGTTATATAAAGTTAAAGAATCATTTGGGTCGACGACCCATTTGGTGTTTCGGTTGAGAGGTCGACTGCAACACCAAGGGTTCCGGGTTCGATCCCCGGGCAGTACAAACATTTGTGTGCATGAACATGTCTGTTTGTAATGGTCTGGGTGTTTTCTATGTATAATATGTATGTATTTACAAAAAAAATGAATATAAGTATGTTTGTCAGTTGTTTAGTACCCATAATACAGGTTTCACGCTTAACTTGGGGCTAGATGGCGCTGTGTGAATGTCAGTGGATATTTATCTATTTAATAGTATTGTAGTCGTTAAAACCACCCAATCCGAATTGGGCCTGCGTGCTGGGTTACAACCACAGACATCCGAATATACAATTAGACTGGACAAGCCTTATAGGCAGTCCCAGTGTCGCAATTTCTTTTCGGTTCTTAGCTGTGAAAAGTTATTATATTTCTTGGTAAATTTACTGATTCATTGCGATGATGGCATGTTACAATTGCACAGGATGGCATTTTGGGAAAAAACGGTAATTTCTTCTAATATTCGTGCGTCTTGACTCGTCTCACAGAGCGTAAACTGGCAGCCAGTGTATGCTCGTTGAGCTTACATTTGTCGCACTTAAAAATCGCGTCTTGCTCCATCTCCTGTACTGGGAAATCTGTGGTTACAACCTTCCCCATAGCTAAGCCGTGACAAAAGGGCTTTTCCTGCTGTGCATATAAGCTGATGATGATGACTGAACTGGTCCATTCACGCAATAAAAATAAAAGTCATGATGATTAATCATTTGCAATGACCTTACGTCATCGTTAAGCCTAAAAATTGCAAAATGAAACCTTGACCGTTATATTTGTGTCAGTAGTTTCAAACCGGTTTTGAGTTTAAGATCACGCATGGATGTCTAAAAACAGTGTTTTTACTTGAGAGATTGTTAAACAAAAATGTAATTAATTGCTAAATATTGACTAATTTTATGTGTGTCGGTGGCTCATTGGTGTGGATTGTTGCCTAGCGATCTCGAGGGTGTAAGTTCAAATCCTGCACATACCAATTTATTTTCAAATTTTTGGAAATATATGTATGTACGGTGAAGGTAACGTGAGGACACCTGGATCGGGAAAATAGGGATCATGTAGTAGTCGACGTGTATTTAAAATGTTTGATATTAAACTATTATTATTACCTGTAATTAGTCATCAACTGTGAAAAAAAACATCTAAATTTTAACTAACATACAATACAATTAAGATTTACATTTAATTTACAAAGTTAATCTTGGTAAGATTATAATAAGAAAGAAAGAAAGAATAAAAATCTTTATTCAAATACATCTGTTACAGATACTTTTGAATCGTCAATTGTTATTATTATTGTATTTTTTATGACTGGTGCGGAATAAGAAGGATTTTCGAAAAGAACCGGCAAGAAAATAAAAGAATATAACTAAAATAAATTACACCATAAACACTTAAAAATTAATCATCATCATCAGCTCATTAAACGTCCCCACCGAGGGGCACGAGCCTACCCGCATTAGGTGATTAGGCCATAGTCGTCCACGCGGGCCCAGTGCGGATTGGACTTAAAAATTAATAATTAAAATAAAAAAAATTAAATGAAGTCCCTTTTGGCAAGGTTCCGAAAATATTGGCAGCGTTACCCCTTTGATTAATTAATTATTAAATTTCAGCTTATGAATAAAAGTTTTAACTTATGCACCCACTTATTTAGGCGTTACCGCCATCTCTTAAAACAGTGTTATAATAATATTACTACGTCTTTCTGGTACATAAATGCTGACGTATCATCTTACAATACTGTTTTAAGAGATTGTGGTCACCCACCTGGTGTAGTTATAAATTTTCAGAGATCCCTAAATAAATAAAGTAGTAGCTTCACTGATTTCCCAAACAGTCAATGTTTGTATTAGGCAAGTTTAAATATTGACTTTAGCCACAGACATCCGAATATACAATTAGACTGGACAAGCCGCCAAGTTTATAGGCAGTCCCAGTGTCGCAATTTCTTTTCGGTTCTTACCTGTGAAAAGTTATTATATTTCTTGGTAAACTTACTGATTCATTGCGATGATGGCATGTTACAATTGCACAGGATGGCATTTTGGGAAAAAAACGGTAATTTCTTCTAATATTCGTGCGTCTTGACTCGTCTCACAGAGCGTAAACTGGCAGCCAGTGTATGCTCGTTGAGCTTACATTTGTCGCACTTAAAAACGCGGCTTGTCCCATCTCCTGTATTGGGAAATCTGTGACTTTAGCCGAAAGTGAACCTTGAGTATATGTACCTATTTTAAATTTCATACGCAATATTTATCCAAATATTAGAGTTTAGACGAGCACATACGATTTCTTTTCGTTTCATAACACATTGGATTTATGAAGATTTCTAATTGTGTAATCATCATCATCAGCTCATTATACGTCCCCACTGACACGAGCCTACCCGTACAGGGTGTATAGGCCTGATTGGACGACTTCACGTAAAACTTTTGGATCTCTTCGCAGGCGTGCGCAGGTTTTCTTCACGATAAATAAATAAATAAATATCCACTGACATTCACACAGCGCCATCTAGTCCCAAGTTAAGCGTGAAGCCTGTATTATGGGTACTAAACAACGGATATACATACTAATATACATTTTTTTTTGTAAATACGCACATATTATACATAGAAAACACCCAGACCATTACACACAGACATGTTCATGCACACAAATGTTTGTACTGCCGGGGATCGAACCCGAAACCTTTGGTGTTGCAGCCGACCTCTCAACCGCAACACCAAATGGGTCGTCAAATCGATCGATCGGTCGATGTTTCCTTTCTCGGTGTAGTGCAGCAATAATTAAATTAGATAGTGTAGCGATTGTGGATTGGTAGTTGTAACTAGTTTATTTAAAATAACTATTTACAGATATAAGAATCCTTAGACCTTACTTTTTTCTTTTTTTTTATTAATAAAGTTAAAAAGAAAGAAAGAAAGAAAATACATTTATTTGACCACAAAATTAACATTACAAGACTATAACAGTACAAAACAATTCAACGATAAAGGAAACAAAAACGAAGAAAACAAAACAAAAAAAAACAATGTAAAAAGAACGAAAAAAAGCAAATCATTGTGTACTTAATAAAAAAGAAAATACAATATATTGATGTGGTCAAGAAGGCCCTGTCTCAGCTTTTGTTGCCGTGTGTTGAGTTGGCATTAAAGTAATTCAAAAGTGGACACGGCAACGCTGTTATTCTGACAGAGCACAAGTGTGGCTATCATGGATAAAGATAAAGGATAAATAAATAAACAAATGAAAGGCTGTCTTATTGACTGTAAATATAAACAATAGTATATATAGGTATTTAAATACAAATCTAATAAAGTGATATATTTAAGAATCTTGGCCATATGCATAATACTAATTAAATAAACATTACGATACATATAATAGTATTAAAATATACACATCTATGTATAAATAATAATTAAATGACATTTATATAAACAAGGCTGTACAGTGTTGTTTCCCTTGCTGTGTGTGTGTTGTGAGAGTGAGTTCATCAAAATGTCATCTACAGACTCATGGTCCGTACTCTTTTTAGTTTACGATTATTTTGTAATTTAATTATTATAATATTATGTTAGTGCTCCGCGCATGGGGCAAAAGAATTGGTTAAGTCCTTACTTTAAGACCAGTCTTAAGGTTTCGGGGAAACTGGGACAAGAACCCTCATTTCTCCAAACCATGCGAACTAAAAAAAATTAGTATAAACATGTGTTTGTTGTTATGTGTTTACTGGGCCCGCGTGGACGACTAAGGCCTAATCACCCTATACGGGTACGCTCGTGCCTCTCGGTGGGGACGTTTAATGAGCTGATGATGATGAAAAACATGTGTTCTGTGAGCCGCATTAAGGTGTATTATATATTTGGTCTTTGACCCTTTTAACGACGGGACATGGTCAACATTTTAAGGAATATTTTATGTCATAAATATAACAATAAGTCAACGTAGTGAAAAAAAAAATAGTAGTGCGCGTGGACGACTAAGGCCTGTACACCCTATACGGGTAGGCTCGTGCCCCTCGGTGGGGACGTTTAATGAGCTGATGATAATGATGATTGCTGCAATTAATTTCATCATCATCATCATCATCAGCTCATTAAACGTCCCCACCGAGGGGCACGAGCCTACCCGTATAGGGTGATTAGGCCTTAGTCGTCCACGCAGGCCCAGTGCGGATTGGAGGACTTCACACACAACCTTCCAATCTCTTCGCAGGCGTGCATAAAGGTTTCCTCACGATGTTTTCCTTCACCGTAAGAGCGTCGGATAACGTACATATATTTTTCGAAAATTCGAAAATACATTGGTACGTGTCGGGATTTGGACCTCAGCCCTCCCGGTAGGAAGGCGACAGTCCACAATTAATTTAATTAAAGTTAATTAAGATCAATAAATTGGGACTAGACCAAAAGAGGGTGCGACGTACGGACGAACATACATGACAAATCTCTAAGAATCTATAACGCGTGCGTATTTGTTTATTATTAAAAACAAAAGACAAACAAATAACGTACAATTAACCATTGCGAATACCCCGCTTTACACTGTAATCCGTAAACGTAGGTTTCGCGAGCGGTCGTCAAGTTTCGTAAAAGTAAAAGTGTTTAAGGGCAGTAGTACAAGGACGGTTGTCGAACCGACGACCGCTGCTCATTCTTGAAGAAAACTGCGTGTTTAACATTATTCATCATCATCAGCTCATTATACGTCGCCACCGCGCAAGAGCCTACTCGTACGCGGGTGTATAGGCCGTCGTCCACGCGGGCCCAGTGCGGATTGGCAAACTTCACGCACAACCTTTGAATCTCTTCGCAGGCGTGCGCAGGTTTCCTCACGATGTTTTCCTTCACCGTAATAGCGCCGGATAACGTATAATTTCGATGATTGGTTCAAATTTCACTTGTTAAAATGACGTAGTAGTGTGCTCGTGCTTTTAAATAAATAATTTTTTGTTGTAAATGTACGTAGTGCACGCAACGGAAGCTCTCAGTAGGAAAAAGTACCCCGATTTTGAAACATTCTTCCTTGCTGCCCCGCTCCCATTGTTCTAACCGTGATAATATATAGCTTATAGCCTTCCTCAATGAATAAGCTATCTAGCACTGAATTATTTTTCCAAATTGGACCAGTAGTTCCTGAGATTAGAGAGTTCAAACCAACAAATTCTTCAGCTTCATAATCACTACATAGTGTAAACAAAGTCATTTTCTCTTTCCCTATATATGCTTATATCTTTAAAACTACGCAACGGATTTTGATGCGGTTTAATAGATCATCATCATCATCATCAGCTCATTAAACGTCCCCACCGAGGGGCACGAGCCTACCCGTATACGGTGATTAGGCCTTAGTCGTCCACGCGGGCCCAGTGCGGATTGGACGACTTCACGCACAACCTTCGAATCTCTTCGCAGGCGTGCATGAAGGTTTCCTCACGATGTTTTCCTTCACCGTATGAGCGTCGGTTAATAGAGTGATTGAAACGGAACGTTTATATGTATAATAACATCCATTGAATAGTTGAGAAATACTCTTGTTTGGAGGTTTGTAATGTGATGTCATAAAAATGCAAATTGCACGTCTTATGTAAATGGTATTGTAAAGGGAAACCTATTATTAGCTGTACTGGAAAATCAAATAATTTATCTATACTAATATTATAAAGCTGAAGAGTTTGTTTGTTTGTTTGAACGCGCTAATCTCAGGAACTACTGGACCGATTTGAAAAATTCTTTCAGTGTTAGATAGCTCATTTATCGAGAAAGGCTATAGGCTATATATCATCACGCTACAAGCAATAGAAGCGGAGCAGCAATGAAGAATGTTACAAAATCCGGGGGTATTTTTACTTGGAGATTCCGCTGCGTACGCTGCGTAAACGGTTAAAGTTTCGCCAAAGTCATGTATGAGAGTATTGTTACCCTTTCAAAGGTCTACAAAAAAGACCGCCACAGCATATGTCTACATTTTAAGTTTAGCTCACTATAACATATTTTTTGCTAACATTTTTTTCTAAAATAATGCATCATTTTGCGAAGCTATTTTCATAAATATGATATCAATCCTTATCCAAATAAATACATTATTTATCACAAGTATTTCATTTTAAACAAAATTGCCCTTTACATCATTCAATTTAAATGAATATCTTATGAGATATCGCAGTTTTAACTCACCTATATAAACGAAGTAGCGGGTTAAAGAGAGCGTTAGGCCAAAGTAACTATTCCACGCGGACGAAGTCGTACGCAAAAGCTAGTAAGATATATTGTATATTGCGCTGTTGGTTTTCTTAATAATAATAAAAAAAAACATTTATTCCGCAAACACCGTGCGAAGCCGGGGCGGGTCTGTAGTATTAGAATAACATAGATACATTGCTACAGAAATAAGCATTTATTTGTCAACAGATCCCCAGGATGTCTTCGGAAGGCTACTCGGCAGCAGAGGTGGACAGCATGACGGATCGGATTGCTGCCACCTTCTCAGGTCTTACGCTACTGGTGACAGGAGGCACTGGTTTCATGGGGAAAGTTCTCATTGAGAAGCTGTTAAGGTGAGATTTGAACTTGGCGCCAAGAATCTTTTTTTTTTTTACATTAAATAGGCCAGCGTTTGACTACGCCTTGTCTGGTGTTAAACATCGACGATGTCTAGGATGAAACACGCTGACCTAGAAGAAACCTATTTACTCTCGACTTGAAGACCCCCAAATTGTACACCTCGGGAAAAACATAAGCTGGCAACGAATTCCAAAGTTTCGCAGTGCGAATAATAAATGTGGATTCAAAGCAAAATATTAATAAATATTAGGATTAGCAAATTGAAGTGGCAGTGGGAAGGGCAGGATGGGGCGGGAAGAGTGGCGTCCGTGTGTCGACCCCAAACCAGATAATTTCCTTTTGTGTTACCAAAGAATTTAAGTTTGTGTGAGTTCCTCAGTCATTAAGCTCTTCAAATCGTGTACTTTTTTATCATTAAGATATACATTTATTGTGTGCGTCGGTGGCTCATGGGTGTGGATAACGTTCTGGAGGGCGCTGGTTCAAATCCCGCTATCCCAATGTATTTCGAATTTTCGAAATTATATGTACGTTATCAGACGCTTTTACGGTTAAAGAAAACATTGTTAGGAAACCTGCCCACGCCTGCGAATAGATTCAAAGGTTACGCGTGAAGTTGACCAATCCAGACTGGGCGCGCGTTGCGAAGAGATTCATAAAGGTTGTGCGTGAAGACGGTCAATCCGCACTGGGCCCGCGTTAACGAGTAAGGCCTAAACACCATATACGGTGAAGCTCGTGCCCCTCGGTGAGTACATTTAATGAGCTGATGATGATGAAATGACTGAAGTAACTCTCTCAAACTGTGCAGACGTTTATGAGCTGATGATTCATTTATTTCGTAATCACAATAGCTTACTCAATGAACGCTTATATTGTTCCTATCGCTTGTTCCCTGCAGCAGGACTTTATGTGCTAATGATGATGATTACATTGAGTTTTGTTTTACAGAAAATGCCCAGACATCGGTCAGATCTTGCTTCTGGTGAGGCCGAAGAAAGGGAAGACGCCCAAACAGAGATTGGAAGAGATTTTCCACGGAGAGGTGAGTAATATTTAAAATGGATAAACATGACAAAAATCCATGGTTTTTAGTCTGAGAAAAACAATAAACTAGCTATATGCATAATCTCACTCAAAAGGTGTCCGCGGTAAAAGTCTAACCACAGATTTCCCAATACAAGAGATGGGGCAAGCCGCGTTTAAAGTGCGACAACTGTAAGCTCAACGAGCATACACTGGCTGCCAGTTTACGCTCTGTGAGACGAGTCAAGACGCACGAATATTAGAAGAAATTACCGTTTTTTTCCAAAATGCCATCCTACCGACGCGATGGTCAGAATTTTTCCCGCAGACACTTTTTGAGTAATACATTTCTTTTAAAAGAGTTACTACACGTGTTCTTACCGGAGTCTTCTCGGTAGTCTCCCTCCAAACTAGTGGTCGATTAAAAAATTACTTCTTTTTTGACAATATAAGTGTCATTTAATTATTTATTTGAATAAAGCATTTTTGGGTTTTAGTACAGCGCCGGTGGCTCAATGATGTGGACTGTCGCCCTCCTACCGGGAGGGCGCAGGTTCAAATCCCGCCACGTACCAATGTGTTTTCGAATTTTCGAAATTATATGTACGTTATCCGACGCTCTTACGGTGAAGAAAACATCGTGAGAAACTGCGCACGCCTGCGAAGAGATTCAAAGGTTGTGCGTGAAGTTGTCGAACCCGCACTGGGCCCGCGTGGACGACTAAGGCCTGATCACCCTATACGGGTAGGCTCGTGCCCCTCGGTGGGGACGTTTAATTAGCTGATGATGATGAAGTTGAATTAGTCAGTTGAATCCTAATCTGCTGTCACCTAGCTGTTACATTACTGTAGGTATCTCCTTACTAAACATGTTTAACTAATTGATTCAATGTGTTGTAAGTAAGCAGTTATAAACTGGTTTAGTGCACGCTGTAAGACCTAGGCATCTTACGAAAGTGGGCCGGAATAGTGGTATATAACACAAGATTTAGGTTACGATGGTTTAACCAACTTTGTATTTTATGATATCACGGTTTGATGGATCTTACAATGTATGTTTAAAAGCTATTGCAATCTAGTAATTACAAAGTACTCTGTAAACATATAAATAAATAATAATAAATATCCGCATCCACACAGCGCCATCTAGCCCCAAGTTAAGCGTGAAGCCTGTGTTATGGGTACTAAACAACGGATACACATACTAATATAATTTTTTTTTGTAAATACGCACATATTATACATAGAAAACACCCAGACCATTACAAAGACATGTTCATGCACACAAATGTTTGTACTGCCGGGGATCGAACCCGAAACCTTTGGTGATGCAGCCGACCTCTCAACCGCAACACCAAATGGGTCGTCAAAATATAGAATTTTAATTAACTATTTAATGTTTCAAAGTTTAATGTACAGGATGGTCAGGACGCTCACCTGATGGTAAGTGATACGCCTGACCACGACAGAGCGACATTGAAGGAGACCAACAAATCAGTTGTTGGTCTCCTTCAATGTCGCGTCGTGGTCAGGCGTATCACTTACTGTCTATCATAGACAGTTATTATTCTCCATCAATGCCGCACTGCGTCCGACACCCGAGACAACAGATGTTAGGTCTCATATACCCGGTAATTTCACTAGCTACAGTGCCCTCATCACAAACACAAAAGTGCATAGCACTCTTGTTTGACGGGATGATATGAGATACAGTGGTGGTGCCTACTTAGACGACTCAGTATCGAGTCTACCACATAGTATCTAAACTGTACGCTCTATGTTAAACAGCTTATAGTCTAATATGTCCACTGCTGAACGAAGGCCTCCCCTATTGACTCCCACGCGGAACGATCCCTAGCAGTCGACAGCTGCTCCCCGCCACCTTAACCAGGTCATCCGTCCATCTGGTTGGTCGGTCTAAGCTTCTTTTCCCATTTGCAATCGACCATTGGTAATTAGCACCATATTTCTTGCAAAAGTCACTTAAACTTATATTTGCGAGCGTCGGTGGCTCAGTGGTGTAGACTGTCGCCTTCCTACCGTGAGGGCTGAGGTTCAAATCCCGACACGTACCAATGTATTTTCGAAATAATGTACGTTATCCGACGCTCTTACGGTGAAGGAAAACATCGTGAGGAAACCTTCATGCACGCCTGCGAAGAGATTCGAAGGTTGTGTGTGAAGTCGTCAATCCGTACTGGGCCCGCGTGGACGACTAAGGCCTAATCACCCTATACGGGTAGGCTCGTGCCCCTCGGTGGGGACGTTTAATGAGCTGATGATGATGTCGCTTAAACTTGCTTAACTGTGGGCTATGCTGGTCGCATTCAGTGACATGCACAGAGATTTTGAGCTTTCAAACTCAAACTCAAAAATGTTTTATTCAAATAAATCATCGAAGAATCGTCAAGAAGTTATTTTTAATGAATCTACCACCGGTTCGGAAGGTTGTTATCTACCGAGGTACCGGCAAGAAACTCGTGTAGTTACTCTTTCGTGTAGTTACTCTCAAAGTGAGTGACAGTAATCGCAAAAACAATGGATAATTTTAAATCGCCTATGGTTTCAAATCTGTAGAGGAAAATAAACAAAAAGGTGGGAATGATTCAATCTGTTGTCGATTTTCCGGGTTGTCTGGGCGCACAGGGAATGCACTGCTCATTTGCATATATGGAGTGAAGAAAAATGAAATGAAATAAATTATTTATTTGTTAGACATAGGTGGTCAAATAGATAAACAGATGTTTGGTAGAGCGTCGGTGGCTCAATGGTGTGGGCTGTCGCCTTCCTACCGGGAGGGCTGAGGTTCAAATCCCGACACGCACCAATGTATTTTCGAATTTTCGAAAATATATGTACGTTATCCGACGCTCTTACGGTGAAGGAAAACATCGTGAGGAAACCTTCATGCACGCCTGCGAATGATTCGAAGGTTGGTGTGTGAAGTCGTCTAATCCACTGGGCCCGCGTGGACGACTAAGGCCTAATCACCCTATACGGGTAGGCTCGTGCCCCTCGGTGGGGACGTTTAATGAGCTGATGATGATGTTTGGTCATAGTTTTAGCATGTTGTTGTGTGTGGAGTGGTTGCATTAGTTCTCCTATGATTTTATTTTATTGAATAGGCAAAATCAAACATATCCTGCGTAGCATGTTGAGCAAACTTATCAGTTATTCATCATCATCAGCTCATTAAACGTCCCCACCGAGGGCCACGAGCCTACCCGTATAGGGTGATTAGGCCTTAGTCGTCCACGCGGGCCCAGTGCGGATTAGACGACTTCACACACAACCTTCGAATCACTTCGCAGGCGTGCATGAAGGTTTCCTCACGATGTTTTCCTTCACCGTAAGAGCGTCGGATAACGTACATATATTTTCGAAAATTCGAAAATACATTGGTGCGTTTTATTATCGGAAATTCGAAAACACATCGGTACGTGGCGGGATTTGAACCTCAGCCCTCCGGTAGGAGGGCAACAGTCCACACCGTTGAGCCACCGACGCTCATCAGTTATTTCTACAAAACAAAGAGATATTTGTGAATTTCTGATTAATTATGCAAGATGGCGTCGACAGGTCTGCCATTAACTTGTTATTTAAAATTTTGACCATATATAGTTATCTTACTGAATTACGCATTGAAGCTGTGGCAAAAACAAAACAAACATTTCGTGGAATAATTTCAAAACGTATTTGTGAGAAAAAGTTGTTATGATAGAAATTTTTTTCATCATAATTACTCATGTATGACGTCAAAAACAATGTCACATTCAGAATCATGTCATTAAATAATATGTTTGTAATGGTCTGGGTGTTTTCTATGTATAATATGTATGTATTTACAAAAAATGTATATAAGTATGTTCATCCGTTGTTTAGTACCCATAATACAGGCTTCACACTTAACTTGGGGCTAGATGGTGCTGTGTGAATGTCAGTGGATATTTATTTTTATTTATTTACTATTTATTTAAATAAAACAATCATTGTTAGGTATAACACAATGATATTCTGTATATATAAAGGTAGATACGCAATCCGTGCCTCAAATACGAACCGCCGGAGAGAACACAGTTGTAGGCTCTTTGTTTAGGTAAATGTACGCTCATTCGAAATATGTGTATGTGTGCTGTCGCTGCATTCAGAACACTTTTTTTGATTGTTTTGTGAGCATATCACGAATCTTAACTATTTAGATCATTTGTATAATATTAGCAAATTGTTATGAATATATTATATTATAAGCTAATCTCACCGCATCCTGCCGAACAGCCTCTTGGTAGTTTATGGACTCCTAGTACACTCGTGTCGGGTGTAAGCCAACCTCACCGGCCCGTGGTGCATCTGGAACAGCCTCTTGTAGTTTATGGACTCCTAGTACACTCGTTTCGGGTGTAAGCCAACTCACCGGCCCGTGGTGCATCCTGCGAACAGCCTCTTGGTAGTTTATGGACTCCTAGTACACTCGTTTCGGGTTTAAGCCAACCTCACCGGCCCGTGGTGCATCCTGCCGAAAGCCTCTTGGTAGTTTATGGACTCCTAGTACACTCGTTTCGGGTTAGCCAACTCACCGGCCCGTGGTGCATCCTGCCGAACAGCCTCTTGGTAGTTTATGGACTCCTAGTACACTCGTTTTGGATTTAAGCCAATTCACCGGCCCGTGGTGCATCCTGCGAACAGCCTTTTGATAGTTTATGGACTCCTAGTACACTCGTTCCAACCTCACCGGCCCGTGGTGCATCCTGCCGAACAGCCTCTTGGTAGTTTATGGACTCCTAGTACACTCGTTTCGTGTGTAAGCCAACTCACCGGCCCGTGGTGCATCCTGCCGAAAGCCTCTTGGTAGTTTATGGACTCCTAGTACACTCGTTTCGTGTAAGCCAACCTCACCGGCCCGTGGTGCATCCTGCCGAACAGCCTCTTGGTAGTTTATGGACTCCTAGTACACTCGTTTCGTGGTAAGCCAACCTCACCGGCCGTGGTGCATCCTGCCGAACAGCCTCTTGGTAGTTTATGGACTCCTAGTACACTCGTTCGTGTGTAAGCCAACCTCACCGGCCCGTGGTGCATCCTGCCGAACAGCCTCTTGGTAGTTTATGGACTCCTAGTACACTCGTGTCGGGTCTAAGCCAACCTCACCGGCCGTGGTGCATCCTGCCGAACAGCCTCTTGGTAGTTTATGGACTCCTAGTACACTCGTCGGGTTTAAGCAACCTCACCGGCCGTGGTGCATCCTGCCGAACAGCCTCTTGGTAGTTTATGGACTCCTAGTACACTCGTTTCGTGTGTAAGCCAACCTCACCGGCCCGTGGTGCATCCTGCCGAACAGCCTCTTGGTAGTTTATGGACTCCTAGTACACTCGTGTCGGGTCTAAGCCAACCTCACCGGCCCGTGGTGCATCCTGCCGAACAGCCTCTTGGTAGTTTATGGACTCCTAGTACACTCGTGTCGGGTTTAAGCCAACCTCACCGGCCCGTGGTGCATCCTGCCGAACAGCCTCTTGGTAGTTTATGGACTCCTAGTACACTCGTGTCGGGTTTAAGCCAACCTCACCGGCCCGTGGTGCATCCTGCCGAACAGCCTCTTGGTAGTTTATGGACTCCTAGTACACTCGTGTCGGGTTTAAGCCAACCTCACCGGCCCGTGGTGCATCCTGCCGAACAGCCTCTTGGTAGTTTATGGACTCCTAGTACACAACCCTTGAACTTCTCCGTAGGCGTGCGCAGGTTTCCTCACGATGTTTTCCTTCACTGTAAGAGCGTCGGTGAAACGTACATATAATTTCGAAATTTCGAAAATACATTGACGGGATTTGAACCAGTACCCTCCAGATCGGAAGGCAACAGTCCACACCATTGAGCCACCGACGCTCTTGACAACATTTCACTTAAAATGTTTTTGTTTGGTATTAAGATTACCTAATTAACTTTCAACAAATAAGCCGTCATCCACGCCTATTCAAATATTGACATCTTTCATTATTTATGGTTTAAGTCAATTGACATCCATTGTTTTTTTCTGTAGGCCAAATTACACGTGGAAAATTATGTAATTAGTCATACATAAATATTTATTTGGAATAACAATTGAATTGTTAAAGTCCAAATTATTACGTAACTTGCTAATATTACGTTTGATCTGTGTGACCTCTTGTCAAACTGAATAGTTCTTAGAAAATTCACTAATTACAATATGTAAAAGTACATGACGTACGGATAAACTTATTTCAAATAACTATTATTCGTCACTAGTATTTTTTATTTGACATTATATCTTCGAATAAAGTGATGCATTTACTTGGTGGTAGACTCGATACTGAGTTGTCTAGGTAGGTACCACCAGATATCATCCCGTGAAACACGAGTGTTATGCACTTGTGTGTTTCGGGATGAGGGCACTGTAGCTAGTGAAATTACCGGGTATGAGAGACCTAACATCTGTTGTCTCGGCTGCCGGGCGCAGGGCGGCGTTGATGGAGGATAATAACTGTCTGTCAGTTGTTGGTCTCCTTCAATGCCTCTCTGTCATGGTCAGGCGTAACACTTACCATCAGGTGAGCGTCCTGACCGTCCTGTACACTTATAACATAGACAAGCTAGTACACATGGTAAATTATCTTACAGCTTTTCGAGCAGCTACGAAACATGAGGGGAGGCGTGGAGCCTCTGCTTCAGAAGGTGTCCCTCATAGCCGGAGACGCCAGCGCTCCAGACTTAGCGATCAGCGAGACAGACAGACAGAAGGTCATTGATGAAGTGGACATAATCGTTCATGCTGCAGCTACCATTCGGTAAGATCGTGGCACCATTTTATATATTTGGCTTTTCTTCCAAGTGACCACTGCTTTTTTATAACATTAAAAGAACGGGATGCTCAGTTCGCTCACCTGATGGTAAGTGATACGCCAGACCATGACAGAGCGGCATTGAAGGAGACTAACAACTGATAGACAGTTATTATCCTCCATCAATGCCTCACTGCGCCCGTCATCTGAGACAACAGATGTTAGGTCACTCATACCAGGTAATGTGACTAGCCACAGTGCCCTCATCCCGGAACATAGAAGTGCAAAATGCTGTTTCACGGGACGATATCTTGCACTGCGGTGGTACCTACCTAGACGACTCAGTACCGAGTCTACCATCTAGCTGTTCGCCGCAGATGGCCTTCACAGCTTTTTACGAATTGCACAATTTATTACGGATAAACAGTAGGTTTGCCTCGTATCTTATCATAATTTCACAGAATAATGTATATCATTATCAGCTCATTAAACGTCCCCACCGAGGGGACGAGCTTATCCGCAATGGTGTGTAGGCCTTAGTCGTCCACGCGGGCCCAGAGTGGATTGGATGACTTTACGTACAACCTTTGAATCTCTTCGCAGGTGTGCGCAGGTTTCCTCACAATGTTGTCCTTGGTGGAAATAGCGTCGGATAGCGTACAAATAATTTCGAAAATTCGATAACATATTGGTACGTGGCGGGATTTGAACCACAGCTCTCCCGATAGGAAGGTAACAGTCCACACCATTGAGCCACCGACAATAATGGATATATTTGAACCATGATCCTTAAATGTAACTTTTTATAAAAAGTGTTCCAAGTTCCAAAATTAGCCTACGAATTATCACGTATTTTATTATCATCACATTGGCAAGACATGTGGGCTAACTTCAAATTCAGGGGGTGATCTGGTTAAGGTGGTGGGTAGCAGATGGATGTCAACTGCTAGGGATCGGTCCGCGTGGAAATCATTAGGGGAGGCCTTCGATCAGTAGTGGACATAGGCTGTAATGATGAACCTCGCTGTCTTATGAGTTCAAGCTATTAGGTACATTTTTGTAAATCGAAATAGTTAAAGCGTGCTTTTCATGATTTCACAGATTTGACGAAGAACTCAAAAAAGCTGTTCTTTTGAACGTTCGCGGGACCAAGCTGATGGTAGAATTGGCGAAGCAGTGCAAGAAACTCAAGGTAAACATGAAATTTAAGTATCTGAGTTGAATTCTGACAAGTAACTACCACAACTCGCCGAGTTAATTAAGGAAAAACATGATTACTTCTATATTGTTAATAATATTTTGACGACCCATTTAGTGATGCGGTTGAGAGGTCGACTGCAACACCAAGGGTTCCGGGTTCGATCCCCGGGCAGCAAAATATTTGTGTGCTCATGTCTGTTTGTAATGGTCTGGGTGTTTTCTATGTATAATATGTGAGTATTTACAGAAAAAATGTATATAAGTTTGTTTATCCATTGTTTAGTACCCATAACAGGGTTCACGCTTAACTTGGGGCTAGATGGCGCTGTGTGAATGTCAATGGAAATTTATTATTTATTTATATTATCTGATCGTCAACGCAAAGTCCGGTACATTTTGCGTGACGTAAAAAATGAATTCATACATTTTGTCTCAACTCCTGACTTTCAGCTATTCATCCACATTTCCACTGCGTACTGCCATCTGCACGAGAAACTCCTAGAGGAGAAGCCGTACCCTCCACCAGCTGACCCTCATCAGATCATTCAGGCTGTGGAATGGATGGACGAGGACACCATTGCTACTCTTACCCCAAAGTAAGTTGACATACAAACTCTTACGTCTGTAAAGGACATTTCTTCAAGCCTTGAAATACATGAATATCCTAGGTACTCCTAGGTATGTAGGTGATATCCGATGTCGAAAAATATAAACAGATGTGGGACCCTAGGCATCCTTTGTACGGCAGAGTTTCGCATCCACGTCTCAGGAGTCGGTAACACATTGGTACGTGGCGGGATTTGAACAATACTTTTGTTTTTTTATTTATCAAGTGAACAGGACGTTCCAGACGCTCACCTGGTGGTAAGTGTACGCCTGATCATGATATGGCGGCATTAAAGGAGACCAACAACTGAAGACAGTTATTATCCTCAATGCCGCACTGCGCCCGTCACCCGAGACAACAGATGTTAGGTCTCTTATACCCGGTAATTTCACTAGCTAAGACTACCTATGGTTGTCTTGGCAAAATTTTGCAATATTTATTTAATTAATAATATTAATTAGATTAAAATTTTATTAATTTGAATTTTGTATTAATTAATTTTAATGAAATATTTTTTATTTTCAGATTATTAAACAAGCTGCCCAACTCGTATGCTTTTACAAAAGCCCTCGGGGAAGCGCTCGTGGTTGAGGCGATGGAACACATCCCGGCTATGATCTTACGACCTTCTATAGGTATGTATTTTTATATATAACTTAACTTAACTCGCGAAACTTTATCATCATCAGCTCATTAGACGTCCCCTCCGAGGGGCACGAGCCTACCCGTATAGGGTGATTAGGCCTTAGTCGTCCACGCGGGGGCCCAGTGCGGATTGGACGACTTCACACACAACCTTCGAATCTCTTCGCAGGCGTGCATGAAGGTTTCCTCACGATGTTTTCCTTCACCGTAAGAGCGTCGGATAACGTACATATAATTTGGAAAATTCGAAAACACATTGGTACGTGTCGGGATTTTAACTCAGCCCTCCTGGTAGGAAGGCGACAGTCCACACCATTGAGCCACCGACGAATGAGCGTACATTTACCTAGACAAAGAGCTTACAACTGTATTCTCTTTGGCGGTTCGTTTTTGAGGCACGGATGGCGTATCTACCTTTATATATACAGAATATCATTGATCCAAATATGTTTATTTCGTTGCAGTGATCCCAATCTGGCAGGAGCCTGTACCAGGCTGGACTGATAACATTAACGGGCCTACAGGCCTTCTCATTGGTGAGTCAGGCTGAATGTAGTCTTTCTATTTATTATTGATGACCCATGTGGTGTAATGGTTGAGACGTCAGGACCTCAAGGCTTCCGGGCTCGATCCCCGGGCAGTACAAACGTTTGTGTGCACGAATAGGTCGGTTTGTAATGGTCTGGTTGTTTCTATGTATATGTATGTATTAACAGAAAAAGTATATAAGTATGTTTATCCGTTATACAGGCTAATGCTTAGTTGGAGCTTTGTTATTTATTTATTATCCAAAGACATGCTCACCATATATATATATACATATTACACATATGCACATGAAATATATATATATATTTTTATTAATATAATTACATCTACAGACTCATGGTCCGTACTCTTTTTAGTTTAAGATTATTTTGTAAATTAATTATTATAATATTATGATAGTGCTCCGCGCATGGGGCAAAAGAATTGGTTAAATATAACTATGTATACTAGCTAACCTATATTTTTTTTTCACAAGTACTAAAACACAACACATTTGTTATTTTTATCAAAAAGTTTATGTATAAATAAATAATAATAAATAAATATCCACTGACATTCACACAGCGCCATCTAGCCCCAAGTTAAGCGTGAAGCCTGTAGTATGGGTACTAAACAACGGATAAATATACTTAAATACATTTTTTTGTACATGTACGAATTCTAAAGTAAACGTTGATTAGTCTGTTCGCATATAAACTTTGAAATAAAATTATATAAAAAAATATCGATGGTCGTTGGAGCAGACGAGGTCTGGAGTGGAGACTGCGTCTTGGCAAGCGTAGCGTAGGACCGAGGGACGGTATAGTCCCAGTGGCGTGCACAGAATTATGAGTAGGGTATGCAAAGTGAGTGACAGTTATCGCAAAACAAAATATATAGTTTACTTTTTGTCAAATTCAAATTGAGTGCTGTTAATGACAGCAGATCACCTATGATTCTTAAATAGAATGTAATCTGTATAGGAAAATTGGCGAATAAGTTGGAACCATTTAATATGTTGTCGATTTTCCGGGTTGTCCGGACGTACAGGGTATGCACTGCTTATTTGCATATATGGAGTGGACGCTACTGTATAGGCCTTAGTCGACCACGCGGGCCCAGTGCGGTTTGGACGACTTCACACACAACCTTTGAATCACTTCGCAGGCGTGCGCAGGTTTCGTCACGATATTCCTTCACCGTAAAAGCGTCAGATACGTTCACATAATTTCGAACATTCGAAAACACATTGGTACGTGGCGGGATTTGAACATGCTATGGTGCTTCGTTAATAATGCGCACCGCAAAAAGGACCCTTTGCCTCCTTATGTGTTCCCCGATCATTACAACCTGGCCGTCTTCAAGGCAGAGTGAATAGGCTGTTTTAGGCAGGCATGATCCTCCTCGGCATCATCACTCACCATCAGGTGAGATGCCAGTCAAATGTCTGCCTATAAATGATAAAAAAAGGTTTCCTCACAATGTTTTCCTTCACCGGAAGAGCATCCGACAAACGAACATATGATTTCGAACCTTTAAAAAACACATTGGTACGTGGCGGGATTTGAACTTATACCCTCCTGATCAGAAGGCATCAGTCCACACCATTAAGCCACCGACGCTCAGTAATATAATTGATAATGATTAATTCCAGGTGCCGGCAAGGGAGTCATCAGGACTATGTACTGTAAGAGTAACAGTTACGCGGACTATCTGCCCGTTGACGTTTTTATCAATGGTATCATGATTTCTGCGTGGAACTACGTCAGCAATGGGTAAGTCATCACTGTGGAAGAATCATCAGTATTATAGCCATCATCATCACTGCAGGGCCCAATGCGGATTGTTTGGTAAAGACTACAATACTAAGGTTGGCTCCGGACGATCCCACCACGGTCGCCGCCGCATCGGCGGCCGAAATAGCTAAATCACTAAAATTACACTCTACAAACCGACAACCGAGATTCCCGCCGCGCGGGCCATCGTCGCGTGTCCCTGTAGGTTCGCACAGTCCTATTCGCGTAACCGGCATGTGCGGGCCGCTTTCTCCCCAACATTGTAAGGCTACCAAGCCCCCCCGCAACGCCCTAAGCCGGTTCGAGTCCCGTTCGGGGACGCCTTAGGCTCGTTGTGTAAATTTAAGGCTGAGAGCCATCTGCGCTCGCCACTTGCCCGGTGAAGCTGTAAAGGCCATCTGCGGCCAACAGCAGTAGTCAGTTCGAAAAAAAAAAAAAATTAAGGTTGGCGGGTTAGCAGATGGATGTCAACTGCTAGGGATCGGTCCGCGTGGAAATCATTAGGGGAGGCCTTCGTTCAGCAGTGGACATATTAGATAAATAAAATAAAATATAAATAAATATCCATAGATATTCACTAAAGTTACCGACATAGCCCGCCGGATCAGCAAGTTGAAGTGGCAGTGGGCTGGTCACGTATGTCGCAGAACCGATGGCCGTTGGAGCAGACGAGTTCTGGAGTGGAGACCGGTCGTCCAGCATAGCGTAGGACGCCCTCCGGCCCGATGGACCGACGACTTGCGAAAGGTTGCTGGTGGAGGCTGGATGAGGAAAGCGGAGGACCGGGATATCTGGCGCGAAATGGGGAAGACTATGTCCAGCAGTGGACTGCGATAGGTTGAATAGGATAGGATAGGATAGGATTCACACAGCGCCATCTAGCCCCGAGTTAAGCGTAAAGCCTGTATTATAGGTACTAAAAAACGGACAAACATACTTATCGTATATACTTTTTTTTGTAAATACATAAATATTATACATAGAAGACATGTTCATGCACACAAATGTTTGTACTGCCCGAGGCTCAAACCCGGAACCCTTGGTGTAGCAGTCGACGTGTCAACCGCTGCACCAAATGGGTCGTCATCATTAGGCTGTAATGATGATGATATTATGATTATAGTCAAGACTTAATAGCTTAAGGTGTCTTCCGAATTACGGCGGGATTCGAAATAGTATTTTTCGGTTCGGTATTCTACATACACTTCAACATAAAAGGTGTAATGCGGGGAAGGGGGGTAAGTTGGGGGGGAGGCAAGGGGGTAAGAGGGGGCTGTTGTATACTAATCTACCGTCACCAGACGTCTATTCATCATTATATTATAATATTAAAAAATAATCCACTGACATTGACACTGTCAGTCAGAATGTCAGTGGATTGTTATTACTTAATATTTTTAATTTTTTCCAGCGACACCAAGTCGAACATCATCAACTTCACGTCATCAGCTGAGATCAAGGTCACATGGCTCGAGATGATCGATGCCGGTCGGGAAATCATCATGAACAGAGTGCCTCTCAATGGAGTTGTATGGTAAATATTCAAGTCAATTTGGAGGATTTTTTTAGGTTAGAGTTACAGAACAAAAGTTACCGCCATAGCCCGCCGGATCAGCAAGTTGAAGTGGCAGTGGGCTGGTCACGTATGTCGCAGAACCTCGGTCCGTTGGAGCAGACGAGTTCTGGAGTGGAGACCGCGTCTCGGCAGCTGTAGCCGTAGGACGCCCTCCGGCCCGATGGACCGACGACTTGCGGGCGGGCGCTGGTGGAGGCTGGATGAGGAAAGCGGAGGACCGGGATATCTGGTGCAAAATGGGGGAGACCTATGTCCAGCAGTGGACTGCAATAGGTTGGATAGATAGATAGACAGTTTTTTTTTCGAACTGACTACTGCTGTTGGCCGCAGATGACCTTTACAGCTTCACCGGGCTATTGGCGAGCGCAGATGGCTCTCAGCCTTAAAATTAACACGTGTTACATACATTTACGAGTGTACAGGTCAGCCAGGACATATTATTTATGTTTCCTTCAAATATAACGACTACCTACTGATTTTTTATGTGTACAGAACCGCCAGGACGCTCACCTGATGGTAAGTGATACACCTGACCATGATTGCGGCATTGATGGAGACCAACAACTGATAGACAGTTATTATCCATCAATGCCGCACTGCGTCCGTCACCCGAGACAACAGATGTCATGTCTCCCATACCCGGTAATGTGAGTAGCTACAGTGCCCTCATCCCGGAACACACAAGTGCACAACACTGGTATTGCACGGGACGATATCTGGCACTGCGATGGTACCTAGACGACTCAGCAACGAATCTACCACCTAGTTAGTGCCAGTGGATTAGGTATCTACCAAAATTACAGCTTAATAAAACCAAAATTACAAATAAATAAATAATTGAGTGTTTCAAATGAACTTATATAACAGAAATAATTATATAAAATGTTAATTTTTAATGTAGATTTTTTTTTCACAGGTACCCCGGAGGTTCGATGAAACATTCGAGATTATATCACAACATTTGCGCATTTTTCTTCCACTGGCTGCCGGCTGTTCTCATAGACATCCTACTCTTCTGTCTTGGATACAAACCTGTGTAAGTATAGTTTCATCACCATCATTACATGTCCCCACCGAGGAGCAGGACCCGTAAACTGTATAGGCCTCAATCGTCCACGCGGGCCCAGTGCGGGTTGGACGACTTCACACACAACCTTTGAATCTCTTCGCAGGCGTGCGCAGGTTTCCTCACGATGTTTTCCTTCACTGTAATAGCATCGGATTACGTACATATCATCATCATCAGCTCATTAAACGTCCCCACCGAGGGGCACGAGCCTACCCGTATAGGGTGATAAGGCCTTAGTCGTCCACGCGGGCCCAGTGCGGGTTGGACGACTTCACGCACAACCTTTGAATCTCTTCGCAGGCGTGCGCAGGTTTCCTCACGATGTTTTCCTTCACCGTAAGAGCGTCGGATAACGTACACGTATTTTCGAAAATTCGAAAACACATTGGTACGTGTCGGGATTTGAACCTCAGCCCTCCCGGTAGGAGGGCAACAGTCCACAACATTTAGCCACCGACGCTCCTTCGTTTACTATGTATGATATGTATGTATTTACAAAAAAAAAGTATGTTTATCCGTTGTTTAGTATCCATTTTACAGGCTCCTGCTTAGTTTGGGACTAGATGGTGCTGTGTGAATGTCAGTGGATATTTATTATTATTATATATACGAATTGAGTAACCTGTTTTGATGTCGGTTAAAAATATTTCCGGATTCCAGCGTGTTTGATAGAATTTGCCTTTTTTTTCCAGACTCATGCGCGTGCACAGACGTATCAGCAAAAGGTTTCGAGGTGTTTGAATACTACACAAACAACCAATGGGACTTCAAGTCTGACATCGCACAAACTGTAAGACAGCGGTTGAATACTAGAGAACGGAGAGACTACAAAGTTGATGCTGTTGGTAAGTTTTTATTCTGTTTTTACTAGCTTTTGAGCGAGCTATTTTATTTTATAAAGTATTGGCCTTTACATCTGTTGCGGACGATTTAAACATTGTCTAGGAAAGACACCTTTTTCATGACTTTATAAGTCGACTATAAGGTACAACTAATGTTACCGACATAGCCCGCCGGATCAGCAAGTTGAAGTGGCAGTGGGCTGGTCACGTATGTCGCAGAACCTCGGGCCGTTGGAGCAGACGAGTTCTGGAGTGGAGACCGCGTCTCGGCAAGCGTAGCGTAGGACCGAGGGACTGACTACTTGCGGGCGGCCGCTGGTGGAGGCTGGATGAGGGAAGCGGAGGACCGGGATACCTCCTTGTCTCACACAATTTTTTCTTATATAATTTATAATAAGCGGCGACTTCCGTTCTGCGACATACGTGACCAGCCCACTGCCACTTCAACTTGCTGATCCGGCGGGCTATGTCGGTAACTTTAGTTCTCTTACGGATTAAATCATTCATCTGATCTTATCCCTGAGAGAGAGACACCAAGCATAGCTCGCTCCATTGCGCGTTGAGTGACTTTGAACTTGTGAACCAATCCCGCAGTCAGTGTCCATGTCTCAGCTGCGTATGTTAGCACGGGTCGGACGCATTGCTTAAAGACTATCGTCTATAAGAATTGCGGAATAGTATAAAGATACCTAATTAAATAATATTTTTTCCCCTTCTCCAAATGAAATGAAATGAAATGCCATTTATTCGCTATAAATCATAGGTACACGAGGTTTTATACAAATATTACAATCAACTCCAGGTTTGGACATTTCGAAATACTTCGAAGACTGCATCAGAGCGGCCAGGGTCTTCATTCTGAAGGAATATGATGACACTTTGCCTGCTGCTAGGAGGCATATGCGAGTGTAAGTTTAATATACCTTAATGGTTATCTCATGAACAATGATTAATATAGCTTAGATTTTAACGTCATGAGCAATGATCTATAAAAATATAAATATTCGCACCTTTCATATTATAGGGGCACAATTCGAAAAACATGATTGTTGGGAATTCACGTTTAAAGATTCTTGAGCGCTTCTGTTCTCACAAAATCAGTCATAAATAAATTAAAACATTAATTGCAAAATAATAGGAGAATTACTTATCGCATATTTAGTTTTTCCCAGCATTATTAAAATGACACACTTTACTCGGAAATATGAAAAAGGCATAAACTAAGTTTTCGCGGCTTCATTGCACGTTCTGACTGTTTCTATCAAGAGCGTCGTGTAGTGTTGATTTTGGGCCCGTTTATAAGTAAAACTAAAAACGCTATTTTTTGAGATGTGCCCCTATAGTATGAAAGGTACGAATGCTCACAAAACAACCAAAAAAAGTGTTTCTAAACTTAATATATCAAATCTTACAATTAGTTTATTTGTGGTAATAAGCATTAAATGGAGTACTACGACGTTTGCTATTGTGAAACTTTAATTGAACCGTACTTAAATATTTTTGGTTTGTTTTTAATGGGGTGTGGATAATAATTTGGTAGCATTATATAAGTTTATAGAGCCTCGGTAGCTCAATGATGTGGACTGTTGTCTTTCGAACGAGAGGGCGCGGGTAGAATCCCGCCAAATACCAATGCGTTTTCGAATTTTCGAAATTATATGTACGTTATCCGATGCTCTTACGGTGGAGAAAACACCGCGAGGAAACCTGCGCACGCCTGCGATGAGATTTCAACTCAAGTCCGATCTGCACTAGGCCCGCGTGGACGACTAAAGCCTATACACCCGCCACGGGTAGGCTCGTGCCCCTCGGTAAGGCCGTATAAGCTGATTATGATGATGAAATAAGTTTATTAATCATTTTAAATAAATTGCATCGAATAGATATAAATAAATTTTAAAACTGTTGAAATCATTTAGTGTTGCGGTTGAGAGGTCGGCTGCAACACCAAGGGTTCAGGGTTCGATCCCCGGGCAGTACAAACATTTGTGTGCATGAACATGTTTGTTTGTAATGGTCTGGGTGTTTTCTATTTTTAATATGTATGTGTTTAAAAAAAGTGTATAAGTATGTTCATCCGTTGTTTAGTACCCATACTATAGGCACACAGATTTCCCAATACAGGAGATAGGGCAAGCCGCGTTTTTAAGTGCGACAAATGTAAGCTCAACGAGCATACACTGGCTGCCAGTTTACGCTCTGTGAGACGAGTCAAGACGCAATAATATAGAAGAAATTACCGTTTTTTCCCAAAATGCCATCCTGTGCAATTGTAACATGCCATCATCGCAAGGAATCAGTAAATTTACCAAGAAATATAATAACTTTTCACAGGTAAGAACCGAAAAGAAATTGCGACACTGGGACGGCCTATAAACTTGGCGGCTTGTCCAGTCTAATTGTATATTCGGATGTCTGTGTATAGGCACCACTTAACTTGGGGCTAGATGGCGCTGTGAGAATGACAGTGGATATTTATTTATTATTTAAAACTGTTACTACATAGGCCGTATGTTAAAAACCTTTTTTATTTTCCAGAATGTGGTGGGTGGACGTCATTGCTCAATGCTTATTCTGGGGGCTGATTCTTTACTGGATCAGCGGTCTCTTCTCTGGCCTCAGTTCCTTCATCTTCGGTTCCTCCAACGTCACGCCATCTGTCATGGCCGCGTAGTCGCCATTTTGAAGAACAAAATGGCCGATTGACAGTATTTAATGTTACCATTAGTTAAAAGTTATAATTGTTTAAATGTATCTGTGAATATGTTGAATAGTTCACTATTGAGATGGTTTGTGAAGTTTGAATTTTTAGAAATTGGTTTGTTGTTTCTGTTTTATTTTATGTTTCGTATTTTTCTAATTGACAGCATGTAGGTGTCTATAAAATAGAAGTAAGCTTTTCCTTGTTGGTTATCAGGAAAATTCCTATTTCTTTAAAGCAATAGTCAAGTTTGTAATATTTGGCCTTGCCAGGTTCATTTTTAGTATCCTATCTTATGATTTTTCTGTTATTAAGTGCAATACTACTTTACTAGGTGGTAGACTCGATACTGAGTCGTCTAGGTAGGTACCACCGCAGTGCCAGATATCATCTCGTGAAACAGGAGTGTTATGCACTTTTGTGTTTCGGGATGAGGGCACTGTAGCTAGTGAAATTACCGGGTATGAGACCTAACATCTGTTGTCTCGGGTGTCGGGCGCAGTGCGGCATTGATGGAGGATAACTGTCTATCAGTTGTTGGTCTCCTTCAATGCCGCTCTGTCATGGTCTGGCGTATCACTTACCATCAAGTGAGCGTCCTGACCGTCCTGTACACTTACCTATAACATAAAAAAAAGAATACCTTATACAATAATCTGTGGCACAGAGCAGTCTTGTGACTTTAATACTATATAAATAGCTTTGTCTCTTTTTATTAATTCTAGTGATATTAAATATTAATCGGTTTATTTTTGACAGAAAACAAATATCAATTACAATTGGAAATCGTTGTTTATTCTTGTTTTGTTTTTGTTTGGCGTAAGGATAGTCAAACGCACAGACATCCGAATATACAATTAGACTGGACAAGCCGCCAAGTTTATAGGCAGTCCCAGTGTCGCAATTTCTTTTCGGTTCTTACCTGTGAAAAGTTATTATATTTCTTAGAAAAATTTCCTGATTCCTTGCGATGATGGCATGTTACAATTGCACAGGATGGCATTTTGGGAAAAAATGGTAATTTCTTCTAATATTCGTGCGTCCTGACTCGTCTCACAGAGCGTAAACTGGCAGCCAGTGTATGCTCGTTGAGCTTACATTTGTCGCACTTAAAAACGCGGCTTGCCCCATCTCCTGTATTGGGAAATCTGTGGTCAAACGTATAATATAATATACATACTATATTAAACAAAATGATTGTATATGTACATATAAATGACACAATGTAATGGTGTAGGTACCTATGTAGGCTAAGATATATATAAAGACTGTGTTAGGCAAAATGGTTACCTTTTTCTCTTTATCTGAGAAATGAATGTTAGTTTTAAAGGAGTAATGTTGTTATGTGGTGATTTTTTTAATTTTTTAATAAACTTTTTTAAAACTTATTACGTTGTTTTATTTTTTATGGAAAAAAAATAATGATAATAGTATTATTATTTGACGGCCCATTTAGTGTTGCCACCAAGGGTCCCGGGTTCGATCCCCGGGCAGTACAAACATTTGTGTGCATGAACATATCTGTTTCTATGTATAATATGTATGTATTTACAAAAAAAATGTATATAAGTATATTTATCCGTTGTTTAATACCCCTAATACAGGCTTCACAAGTTAAGCAACTTGGGGCTAGATGGCGCTGTGTGAATGTCAGTGGATATATATTTTTTTTATTTATATTATTTATTTATTTAATCATTTATGCACACAGTAATACAATAAAAAACAGGTACATGGAAAAAATTGTACAAAGGCACTGCTTATTTCATTATGAAATTTCTTCCAACAGGCCTAAAAAAAGGGAATTAAGTGTGAGAGGTAGACAGTGTGCACACATATACTGCATACATACACACACATATACATACATACATATACACACATATATACATACATATATTTATTATTACTTTATATTTAACACAAGCTTCTATTTCAAGTCAAATAGTATGGGTGTTATATTTTTGTGCGAGATTGGTGATGCTTAGCTGTTAATAAATACCTCCTTTCTTATTAATTAAAAAATACTAAAAACAAAATATAAGCTTACACTTTTGATTATTGGTTATTTTTTAATAAAATAAAACCAAATTTCACTATTCAATGTTTTATTCTTTCAAGCTATTTACATGACTTAGCTGAATTAACATGATTGTAGTTTCAAGACTTTCTTAAATCTAAGTTGGTAACTGAAAAATCACAGAAAATTTATTTAAAAATTCGCGTGTTTTCGTTGGGTATGGTAATTGTGATATTCGGTAAAGTATACATCTTATTCTATTTATTTATGGGGTAGAAGTCCAGAATACGGACATTTCTAAGCAGTGACATTAGTGGCTAAAAGTAAAAGTTATAATAAAGTGATTGTCAGTTTATTTATCTTCATAGTGAACAAAATATTTAGTAATCGCTACAGTTCAAATTTATTATATTATTTTTAAACTCAGGGGAGCAAATTTAAAAAAGCACGAACAACGTGTCCTCCATTAGCGCCATCTATTGGTGAATAGCAGTATTAACATACAATATCAAGTTGTTTTTTTGTATTGGATTGAAAATTTGAAAATGTGCTTCGATGGAAAACAATCTTTCAAAGTAAAAATGAATATTTACTCTACAATTACCTTTAAATCTTAATATTAATAATAATATTACGTGATATTAATTGAAGCAGTCATGTATTCATAAAAATAAATAAAAATTAATTGAGGTAGATATAAAGTTCAAATACATTTCACAAAGATATATAAAATGCTCCAATTCATATGAATCTGTTTAAATTCAAGGACATAGTCGCATATCAACAAAACAATATAAGGAAATTCAAACATCTTTGTTAGAATTGTGACATACATGACTGCTAAAAAATATCCTTAAAATAATTGCCACGAAAAGAAATATACATGTTTCATATCTAGAATATAAGCATAATCATATCTAAAATGTTATTAAAGAGTCTAAAAATTCAAGTTCATCAATTGGCAAGAAATATTAATCAAATGCATGGAAAGGCAAAAGTACATCACTTGATTACATCAAAATGGTCAGATATTTTAACAATGTTCATAAAATAAATACAAAATGGACGACGTAAAATGGCGGTTTAATTTGACATTTTGTTTAAAAGTTAATTTGAAACCTATAATAAATCAAAAACTTGTTTTAAGAACACATTATTTGATTTTAAAATGGTTACATTGTCAAAAGATTGGCTGATTTTTTTCAACGAAAAGTAGATTTTAGTAGAACTTACAATAATTAAATTATAAGCATAGATAATAAACCCATTTGATTTGAAAACCAGTTTGGCGGCTATATACATTAGTTTCTTTAAACCCTAAGTGCACTCGATATTTCAATACATGTCTTTTAATTTAAGTGTTGCCATACTAATTTATAATATTCTACCGTAGACGCCCCGCTAATAGCTTGAAAACATAATAGCCTGTAGCAACTTGGAACAGCCTGTGTACCCAATATAATCTGAAAACCAAAAAATATTTTTTTTAGCTATCTTATGGATTTTTGTACAGCGATATTTCATAGTTTGTTGCTAGGCATATTCAAATTAATCAGCTTAAACTGGCCTCCTCGAACAACATGGTATGGGTAAATTGAGCCATAACCTAACAACGACGCGGCTCAATTCAGATTGGTGGGTGTTTACGACTACCATCATATGATTGGTAGACGGGACCGACGGCTTAACAGACAAATCTACAAATAAATCAGTCTGTAATGTCCTCAAAATGACTTATCTCGTGGAATCGTAATCTACGAACTCCATATAAGACAGCGATTTAAAACTAACGTGCCACACTACAAGACCACGTAGCCAGAAAAAAAAGGAAAAAAAACATTTTAACAAAACAGAAATATATTTTTTAAATATATTTTAATATAGCAGATGACATTTAAATATATACATATAAATAAAATTGATGTGTCTTTTCTGATATTAAAATAACCTTCTTTTTCTTCATGCATGTGAATATATAAGGTCTGTCTCTCTATCTGTTTGTTCCGGGTAATCACTGAGATGACTGGATGGATTACGGCGGGACTTTTTTGGCAGATAGCTGATATCATAAGGAAAAACACAGGCTTTTCTTATTTTGCACAATACTTTTAATTAAAAAAAACATAAAGCAGACCTTCGCGTCGCTTAACTAAACGAAGCTAAGACTAAAAAAATTTAGGTTGTGTTTTTTGCGGGAGATATCTTATAATGCGGGTAATACCGCGAGGACCAGCTTGTAATTAATAAAAGCGTATAAATAAAAGAAATACCTTTTCAGCTTACTCCTAGCCTGCGGTAACGACTCCTGGCCGTCTTTTAAGATAAATCTCCTGATTCCCAGCATATAAGCGCCTATGTACGTCTCCCAATTGAACTGTAGAGGCCAGTGTGGGAAGGAAGAGGCATCTTTACTATTGCTCGCTTCAGCATGAAGCGCCGTAAGCGAGGAAATGCCAAACTGCCATTCGTGATTTGCGAAATATTCCCCAGTCGCCGCGGCCATTTTGAATCGTCGCGCCAACTTCATCATGCTGTCAAATATTAAAAGAAATCAGTCTTGTAATCAGAAATAGGATAAAACAAAATCATCATCATCATCAGCTCATTAAACGTCTCCACCGAGGGGCACGAGCCTACCCGTAAAGGGTGATTAGGCCTTAGTCGTCCACGCGGGCCCAGTGCGGGTTGGACGACTTCACACAGAACCTTTGAATCTCTTCACAGGCGTGCATGAAGGTTTCCTCACGATGTTTTCCTTCACCGTAAGAGTGTCGGATAACGTACATATATTTTCGAAATTCGAAAATACATTGGTACGTGTCGGGATTTGAACCTCAGCCCTCCCGGTAGAAAGGCGACAGTCCACACCACTGAGCCACCGACGCTCCGAAATTAAATTGATATTTTTTATTATGTCCATAGATGTATAAATAAATACGTACGTATTTTTTATAAGTCTATGATAATGAAAAATTAAAATGAAAAGTGTTTATTCAGTTTAGGTCCTTACAGAACACTTATGAATGTCAAATGAAGCTACCACTGGTTCGGGAGGTAGTTTTCCACTGAGTAGAAACCAGCAAGAAACTCAGTAGTTACTCTTTTCAAAAATTTGTGTTTCATACAGAATCATTTGTAATCAAAATAATTAAATAAAGAAAATTATATTTACAATTTTTATCATATTATGTATTGGTAAAAATATAATAATCTACAAATGTACAGTTAAACAGTTAAGTATTATATAAATTTAAATAGATGATAACAAAAAAAACAAAAGTAGTGCAGAAGATAAAGTCATGTCATATTTCTACTAGGTGGTAGACTCGGTACTGAGTCGTGTAGGTAGGTACCACCGCAGTGCCAGATATCGTCCCGTGCAATACCAGTGTTGTGCACTTGTGTGTTCCGGGATGAGGGCACTGTAGCTACTCACATTACCGGGTATGAGAGATATGACATCCGTTGTCTCGGGTGACGGGCGCAGAGCAGTGTTGACGGAAAAATAATGACTACGGTCTAATTCAATGCCTTCAACATTACTACTGTCATGGTCAGGCGTATCACTTACCACTAGGTGAGGTCTATGGCATAGAAATAAATACAAAATACTTACATAGCTTTCCTTCCTTGCGCTCGTAACAGCATATCGTAAAGGAAAGCAGGCAAGAAGTGGCAAGACACCTCCCAAAAAGTGTTCATGAAACGGGATTCCGTGAAGCCGAAGTTAGGATACCACATCACATATCTGGAAGGAAAGTCACTGGTTATGATTTCATCATAAGCCTACAACGATCCATTGCAACGCACAGGCCCTGCAGTATAACCATGTAATACCATGAGGAGATTAGGCCGTACCCACCACGCGGACGATATGCCAAATTTGAGAAATAGTCCTCAAGAGGCTCCCGAGATATAAAGGCACCCTGGTGATGATTATGGCTTGAACATTTGAAAGCTTCAAATTGCTAGAAAACGCCTACGATTTTCGGGTTGAAATGCCAAAAAATAGTGGAATGAACTGAAAATAAATTTCAACTGATTTTATTTCAAAATAAAAGTTTGTTTTCCCTACATTTCTATGGAAGTGCGGGGGTCGTAAATGGGTGCAAAGGCCTTCGTCTTCCACTCGGACCAATTGCGGATTGGCCGACTTCACGCATAACCTTTGAATCTCTTCGCAGTGCGCAGGTTTCCTCACGATGTTTTCCTTTACCGTAAGAGCGTTGGATAAACGCACATATAATTTGGGAAATTCGGTAAGATATTTAATGGTGGCGGGATTTAAACTTGCACCCTGCAGATCGGCAGGCAACTGTCCATACCACAGACATCCGAATATACAATTAGACTGGACAAGCCGCCAAGTTTAAAGGCAGTCCCAGTGTCGCAATTTCTTTTCGGTTCTTACCTGCGAAAAGTAATTATATTTCTTGGTAAATTTACTGATTCATTGCGATGATGGCATGTTACAATTGCACAGGATGGCATTTTTGGAAAACACTGTAATTTCTTCTAATATTCGTGCGTCTTGACTCATCTCACAGAGCGTAAACTGGCAGCCAGTGTATGCTCGTTGAGCTTACATTTGTCGCACTTAAAAACGCGGCTTGCCCAATCTCCTGTATTGGAAATCTGTGGTCCATACCAATAAGCCTTCGACGCTCAGTGGTACATACAGTTCTAAGAGACTTACTTGGTTGGATTCTCTCTCGCCCATTTGACGCATAGTCGTGTGAATTGACCCCACTGAAGGGGATTTATGGAGCCTGAGGTCACATTATATACAGGACAACGACCTGGCCTGAAAATAAAACAATAAATACATATATTTGTAAAACTAATTATTGAGGAACTAACGTTTCTTAAGGATATGTGTCCTTTTCAAAATTGCTGCGCCAAAAATCCAAGCCAATGTATGTACTTCATCATTTATATAGGAATAATATAAATGATGAAGAAGAAGAATTTATTATTATTATTATAAATATCAAATAGAAGGTATAACTTCTTTATATGGCTAGGTAGGTACCACCGCAGTGCCAGATATCGTCCCGTGCAATACCAGTGTTGTGCACTTGTGTGTTCCGGGATGAGGGCACTGTAGCTACTCACATTACCGGGTATGAGAGACATGCCATCTGTCGTCTCGGGTGACAGAAGCAGGGCAGTGCTGATGAAAATCAATGATTTCCTACTATTATTTATTTCGTTTGACAATGTATTCGTTATGGTCAGGCGTATCACTTACCACCAGGCGAGCGAGCTGACCATCCCGTCCCGTTAATATTATTAAAATAAGATTATGAACACAGCGACATTTCTTCTTAATAATTTAAAACACAAAAATGGATGACCATAAACTATCAGCTTTATCAGGTAATATATTTAAATAATCAAGATGACGGATCAGCAAGTTGAAGTGGCAGTGGGTTGGTCACGTATGTCGCAGAACCGATGGCCGTTGGAGCAGACGAGTTCTGGAGTGGAGACCGCGTCTTGGCAAGCGTAGCGTAGGACCGAGGGACGGATGGACCGACGACTTACGAAAGATCGCTGGTGGAGGCTGGATGAGGAAAGCGGAGGACCGGGATATCTGGCGCAAAATGGGGAGCCTATGTCCAGTAGGTATAGAAGATAGAGAATAATACACATACTGTTTGCACCCTTGTCTCCAAGCGGCTAGGATGCAGCAGTTCACCACCAGGTCGACTGGCACCAGATCTACCACGTATCTTTCTCGGCAGTACCCAGACCTATACGTGCCTCGGGAGATCTCCATGATGATACCTTGAAATAACAAGTAGTTTTCGTCATTAAACTTTATTTCTTAATTCTGTTATATTTATGGTTTAAGGATAAATAAATAAATATCCACTAACATTCACACAGCGCCATCTCGTCCCAAGTTAAGCGTGAAGCCTGTAGTATGGGTACTGAACAACGGATAAACATACTTATATACTTTTTTCTACTAATACATACATATTACACATAGAAACACCCAGACTACTAAAAACAGACAGGTTCATGCACACAAGGTTTGTAATGCCCGGGGATCGAACCAGGAACGCTTGGTATAGTAGCCGCCATCTTGACCATTACACCGAATGGGTCAAAGGGGTAACCCTGCCAATACCTTCAGAACTTTGCTTAGAGGGATCCCTTTATAAAAGCTATTTTTTTTTAAGATATAAGTAACAAGTTTATTGATTAATCACTTTAATTGAATAGTGAGCTCATATATTTAGAATTAGCGCGCTCTGAGTGAGCTGATGATGATAAGATAGAAGTAGGTATTGCAAATAATTTTCGTCCCATTTAAGTTTAAATTGTTTTGTAATTGAATAGTTATAATAGAGCGTCGGCTGAATGGTGTGGACTGTCGCCTTCCTACCGGAAGGGCTGAGGTTCAAATCCCGACACGTACTAATGTGTTTTCGAAAATATATGTATGTTATCCGACGCTCTTACAGTGAAGGAAAGCATCGTGAGCAAACCTTCATGCACGCCTGCGAAGAGATTCGAAGGTTGTGTGTGAAGTTATCCAATTCGCACTGGGCCCGCGTGGTAGACTAAGGCCTAATCACCCTATACGGGTAGGCTCGTGCCCCTCGGTGGGGACGTTTAATGAGCTGATGATGATGATGAGGTATAAATTTTGTATCTATTTACCTGTTACTCCGTAAACGTTGTCTATCCATCCGGGAAAAGGCTCTTGAAAGGCTGCCGTAACTGAAATAAAAAACAATGAGTTGAGTGAGAAACGACAATTAAACGACTCTTTCTTTTTACTCTTTAACCTATTACAGTCACTGTTGGAGTTATAATAGATAAATTCACAGATATGCACACAGCGCCATCTAGCCCTAATTTATGCAAGGAGCTTGTCCTATTATACGACGCTCACCTGATGGTAAGTGATACGCCTAACCATGGAAGAGCGGCGTTGAAGGAGACCAACAACTGATAGACAGTTATTATACTCCGTCAATGCCGCACTGCGCCCGTCACCCGAGACAACAGATGTTAGGTCTCTTATACCCGGTAATTTCACTAGCTACAGTGCCCTCATCCCGAAACACAAAAGTATATAACACTCCTGTTTCACGGGACGATATCTAGCACTGCGGTAGTACATACCTAGATGTTTCGGTATCGAGTCAACCGCCTAGTAAACAACGGATAAATATACTTTTTTTTGTAAATAAATATTATAAAAAAAGAAATACCCAGATCATCACAAAACAGACATGTTTATGCACATAAATGTTTGATTTGACTGGGAATTGAACCCGGAACCCTTGGTGCCATCATTATCTTAGCCTAATATGTCCACTGAACGAAGGCCTCCCCTAATGACTCCCACGCGGACTGATCTCTAGCAGTCGACATCTGCTCCCCGCCATCTTAACCAGGTTATCGATCTATCTGGTTGAGTGTCGTCCTACGCTTCTTAAAACATACACATATTATATAAAAAATAATAAATATTATAAATAAATATCCACTGACATTCACACAGCGCCACCTAGCCCCAAGTTAAGCGTGAAGCCTGTATTATGGGTACTAAACAACGGATAAACATACTCATATATTTTTTTTTGTAAATACATGCATATTATACGTAGAAAACACCCAGACCATTACAAACAGGCATGTTCATGCACACAAATGTTTGTACTACCCGGGGATCGAACCCGGAACCCTTGGTGTCGCAGTCGACGTCTCAACCGCAACACCAAATGGATCGTCAATATAAAAGTCTGTCTGCCCCATATAATATGCAGGCGCCAATCAATCGGCAATTTCTCACGGCATACATCAAATAATCATATACAACCGATATAATCATATACAAAAATCGATTTGTACACGTGTTTGTTCTCATTGCGCGTAGTGATGTGCTCGATCGCACAATCAAATCGAATAATTTATTTCGAATATTAAATTTAATATTACACTGACATTTAATAAAAATCAAGGAATATAAGATCGATTTAAAAGTTACAAATTGAAATAAAATAAAAATCAATTACATTTTTGTGTTTTTGATTTTATTTAATTTCTTGTACTAACTTAATAATAAGGCATACTAACCATATGGATCATTGTTATCTTTTAATTGAAATTAATTATTATTATTATTAATATCAAAAATAAATATAAGATCGACATTAAAATTACAAATTGATTTTCTTATTAATAAATGAATATTGCAAACATTCGTAAATTCAAATAAAATAACAACAAAAAATTAAAAATCACATAAAATATAGAGACTGTTATATACAATAAAATAAATGAATATCACACATAAAATTAATATACTAACTTAATATCAAAGAAGTCAAACAAATATTATCTCGAGACATTCCGTGCGTTCGTTTGTCACGTGAAGCCGTCGGTGCCGGCTACACCTTAGTATGGTAGTCGGTAACACCAATCCGCATTGGACGCGTGCTGGGTTACAGCCCAATCTCCCCATGGCTATGCTGTGCGGGAAGGCCTGTGCCCTGCAGTGAGCTGTTATAGGCTGATGATGATATAGTTCTAAAATACAGTACATTTATACTACAGCACGACGAGCGTCGGTGGCTCAGTGGTGTGGACTGTTGCCTTCCGATCTGGAGGGTGCAGGTTCAAATCCCACCATGTACTAATATCTTCTCGAATCATCTAAATTAAATGTTCATTTATCCGACGCTCTTACGGTGAAGGAAAACATCGTGAGGAAACCTGCGCACGCCTGCGAGATTCAAAGGTAGTGCGTGAAGTTGGCTAATCCGCACTGGACCCGCGTGGACGATTAAGGCCTATACACCCGTTACGGGTAGGCTTGTGTGTGTATGACACTACAACACTAGCTATTAAATAATAACCTTAATTATTGTCTGTGCTAGTTTCAAGAAGGGAAAGTTGCGTAATTATTTACAAGATTTCGATTTCGTTCCAAGAAGTGAAAAGTTTTTAACTTATTTTAAGGTTTATTGAAACTTCGATATATTATATCGGAATCATACCCTATGCCAATGATATTCTGTATATATAAAGGTAGAGAACCGCCGAAGAGAGTACAGTTTGTACTCTTTTGTTTACGTAAATGTGCTCGAAATTCGAAATATGTGTATGTGTCCTGTCACTGCATTCGGAACACCTTTCGATTGTTTTGTGAGCATATCACGTATCCATACTTTTTAACATCATTGCCCTAGGCATTACAAACTTTGTTTGGCTGTTTCTATGTAAAAATATATGTAGTAGCTTATTACAATTATATTCTGTTTCTAGTTGTCCTCTGTGGAAAGCGGTCCTCTGTGGAAAGTCGTTTTACACTGAATTGAACGCGAGCGATGCCGCGAGCAAATGCTAGTGTCCAATAAAACGATATCTGTTTGGTCTATTGTAGACACAATCGATATGATTCTATACACTGAGTTATCAATATGCCAACGTTTCTACAATATGAAGCGAACTCCCGTCAAAAACATTCTGTTAAAAACTAGCAAAGTCTCAATGGCGCTGCTTGTTCTCTAAAAAGTAATAACTCTAACAAAGAAATAAGTCTTACGAAGTCTGAGGTCCACTTATATTCAACCTATCGCAGTCCACTGCTGGACATAGGTCTCCCCCATTTTTCGCCAGATATCCCGGTCCTCCGCTTTCCTCATCCAGCCTCCACCAGCGACCGCCCGCAAGTCGCCGGTCCATCGGGCCGGATGGCGTCCTACGCTACGCTTGCCGAGACGCGGTCTCCACTCCAATTAATATAATTATCGTCATCATCATCAGCACATTAAACGTCCCCACCGAGGGGCACGAGCCTACCCGTATAGGGTGCTTAGGCCTTAGTCGTCCACGCGGGCCCAGTGCGGATTGGACGACTTCACACACAACCTTTGATCTCTTCGCAGGCGTGCATGAAGGTTTCCTCACGATGTTTTCCTTCACCGTAAGAGCGTCGGATAACGTACATATAATTCCATAAATTCGAAAACACATTGGTACGTGGCGGGATTTGAACTACCTCCAGTATAAATAAAGCTCACGCTTGGTCCCAGAGGGTAGGCAGAGATGGAACGCCACTTTGCGCGGTCCTCACATACTTCCCTAGCTTCATTCACATCCATCAATCTTTTCATACAAGCTCTTTTATTCATTTGCTTACATACATACATCCAGTATGAGTTTGCAAAAGGTATTTACTCACCAATTGATGGCCTGACGATACACACGGGCAGGTTGTTGTGATTGTAGACTATAGACTCGGCTAGAGCCTTCGTCAGCGTGTAAGGGTTTGGATGTTCTCCCTGTGGACAAAAGCTGTAAGTCAGTTACTTAAGACGAGCAGCAGTAGTAGGAGACGAGTTCAGGAGTGGAGACCTTGACATGGCAAGTGTAGCATACCCTTTTTTAGGGTTCCATAGCCAAATAGCAAAAAACGGAAACCTTATAGATCCATCATGTCTGTCTGTCTCACTGTCCATCTGTATGTCACACCCACAGATTTCCCAATACAGGAGATGGGGCAAGCCGCGTTTTTAAGTGCGACAAATGTAAGCTCAACGAGCATACACTGGCTGCCAGTTTACGCTCTGTGAGACGAGTCAAGACGCACGAATATTAGAAGAAATTACCGTTTTTCCCAAAATGCCATCCTGTGCAATTGTAACATGCCATCATCGCAATGAATCAGTCAATTTACCAAGAAATATAATAACTTTTGACAGGTAACAACCGAAAATAAATTGCGACACTGGGACTGCGTATAAACTTGGCGGCTTGTCCAGTCTAATTGTATATTCGGATGTCTGTGGTCACACCCTTTTTTCTCCGAAACTATTAGCATTACAGTAATCAAACTTTGTAAGTTATGTTTTATGTGAAGCGCTATAAGGTTTTGACAAGAAATTTGAGGTTTCTAACTTCTATCTATCTATATATCTGACGACCCATTTGGTGTAGCGGTTGAGACGTCGGCTGCAACACCAAGGGTTCCGGGTTCGATCCCCGGGCAGTACAAACATTTGTGTGCATGAACATGTCTGTTTGTAATGGTCTGGGTGTTTTCTATGTATAACAGTATGTATTTACTAAAAAAAAATGTATATAAGTATATTTATCCGTTGTTTAGTACCCATAATACAGGCTTCACGCTTAACTTGGGACTAGATGGCGCTGTGTGAATGTCAGTGGATATTTATTTTATTTATTATCTATTCAACCTGTCGCAGTCCACTGCTGGACATAGGCCTCCCCCGTTTAGCGCCAGATATCCCGGTTCTCCGCTTTTCTCATCCAGCCTCCGCCAGTGACCTTTCGCAAGTCGTCGGTCCATCGGGACGGACATCTAACATCATTATTTAAAAAATTGAATAGTTTGCGCGAGAGACACTTCCGAAGTTGAAGAAATTTAGTTTGAACGATATCTGGCTTCTATTCTAGGTCATAAACGGTGAAACACTATTTTCTCATGATAAAACTGTAGTATATGCCCAAGTAAATAAAACTTGTTTTATTCTATGTTACTGGCTGCTGCGGAACCCTCCTTTCCTAGGTGTCCGACTCGCACTTGGCCTAGTAGGCCTTCAGCGATATGGGGAAGACTATGCTGAAGCGAAGAGTTTGCTTTCTACATAAGTGTTTGTAATCTCACCATAGACATATACTGAAAATTAACTTATGTCGAGGTGTTAAAAACAAAACTGTTTTTGTAAATAAAATTATATTTCAAGCTCTCATCATTATCAGTCCATTAAACGTCCCCACCGAGAGGCACGAGCCTACCCGTGGCGGGTGTTTAAGCCTTAGAAGTCCACGCGGGCCCAGTGCGTGGACGATTTCACGCACAACTTTTGATTCTCTTCGTAGGCGTAGGTTTCCTCGTAATGTTTTCCTTCACCGTAAGCTAAGGTGGATTTCCATCAGACGATCTAGCATTGTAGGTACTGTATTGAAACGCTTAAGATATGTTTACCTGCAAGCTGCTAGCTATGACGTCAATGGTTTCCGGTGGCAACATCTTGGTGCATCTCATGATGCTGTCAGGGTCGTACGGTGGGGGGTACACCATCTCCTCGATGTGAGGTCTTGGAGCGTTGCTGTACGCAGTCGACACGTGCACCAGAGCCTGTGGGTAATCTTAGATATAGATACTTGTGGTAGTTAAGCAACCTTTGGAATGACCAGATATCGGATGGGTTTGTTTTACAAGATATTTTCTGTCACAAAAATAATATTTTTTTTCGTGCTTCCTTTCTAAACCTCAATCATTACCATCAGCCCATTAAACTAGCCCCACAACGGGGCTCGAGCCTACCTGTATAGGGTGAATAGGCCGTAGTTGTCCACGCGTGCCTCGTGCGCAGGTTATCTCACGATGTTTTCCTTCACCGTAAGAGCGTCGGATAACGTACATATAATTTCGAATATTCGATAACACATTGGTACGTGCCGGGTTTGAACTTGCACCCTCTAATGCAGCCCCAATAAAGTTTTATGGAAATAATTGTATTCTGACACAGAAATAATCATTTCTTTCTAAACTTTAAAAAATAATGTGTTAACTGAGAATGCGTGTGGACTATCCATAGAATTAATAAAAACAGGAATATCGTCCCGAGACGATATCTGGCACTGCGGTGGTACCTATCTAGACGACTCAGTATCGAGTCTACCACCAAGTTAGAATTAATTTCTGTAAATCTAAACCAAACTTCAATCAACCAACCTTCAATTTCGGCATTTCCTCAGCCAGTTTCAGAAGCGAGGCGGTTCCTTGCACATTCAGAGTGGTTGCTGCATGCAAAGGCTCTGTAAACCTGACGGTAGCCGCAGAATGGAAGAGCGTGGTCACATTGGCCAACAACGCCTTCTGTTCATCGCTCACTCCAAGTCTTGGGGCGGACACGTCTCCAGTAATCGGAGATAATTTGCTGAGGCGTTCGGGCCATCGTGCTCTGATGCGATCAAACACCTGGAATGGAAAACACTATGAGCATATGAAGCATATGCCGATCACTAACCAGATAATCAATATCCACTGAAATCCACACAGCGCCATGTCGCCCCAAAAAGAAGCAAACGAATTTTAGAGTGAAACCGTGCCTTTAAAACGTAGCGTAGGACTCCTGGATTGATGGAAAGGTCGCTGGTGGAGGCTGGATGAGGAAAATGGAGGATGGATGGCGCAAAATGGGGGAGATATATATGCATAGACTGCAATAGATTGAAGAGAGATACATTTAGATCAGGAACTAAATATTTGCATCTCCTAAACAATGGTGGCAAAACGGCGAAGCCACACATGTCTTGATATGTAGAAGTTGTTGAAGTTAGTATCAGTAGAGTTACGCCGTGAAGATACATAAGTTTGGTTCTACATAAGATCTGATATATTTTTCATAGGGCAAACCTTATGTGGTCATCTTGGCAACGTTTTACATGAAATGTTTTTGAAGGGATTGCTTTTTCTGTGTTGATTTTGATCTCTCTTCAACCTATCGCAGTCCACTGCTGGACAAAGGTCTCCCCCATTTTGCGCCAAATATCCCGGTCCTCCGCTTTCCTCATCCAGCCTCCACCAGCGATCTTTCGCAAGTCGTTGGCCCATCGAGCCGGAGGGCGTCCTACGCTACGCTTGCTAAGACGCAGTCTCCACTCCAGAGCTCGTCTGCTCCAACGGCCATCGTTCTGCGACATACGTGACCAGCCCACTGCCACTTCAACTTGCTGATCCAGCGGGCTATGTCGGTAACTTTAGTTCTCTTACGGATTAAATCATTTTTGATTTTGATCGGTCATTTAAAATTTTTCAAACAAAAATGTACAAAGTAAATACTTGCCTTTTCTCCAAATCACATGACCTACATTCCAACATCCCTTTATAAAAGTATGCATACCTGGTTTTTTAGAAGATCCTTGTACCTTTGCTCTACTGTGAGCCCTCTTTTAGGTCTCATCAACACGTATATAGTATCAATCCCTGGACAAGATCTCAGAGTTTCTCGAGCAATGCCTTCCCGACAAATCCTGTTCCGCCCGTTACCAGGATAACAGAACCGTTGAAGAAGTCCGCAATCGATTCCACAGTCTCTTCTCCGGTGAAGCCAGCTTCATGGTTGAGGTTGGGTGTCGTTGGATCGTTTCCATTTAGGTTTCTGTCGAAAATATTAGAATTTAATTTAACAGTTTGTGATTTTTTATGTCATGACTGAATGGGACGGTCAGTATGCTCTAATGGTGGTTAGTGACACGCCTGACCATTGTATTGTAATCGACTATTATAAATATTCATATTTATATTAAAATTTGAATATTTCAATATCATCATCATCAGCTCATTAAACGTCCCCACCGAGGGGCACGAACCTATCCGTACGCGGGTGTTTAGGCCTTAGCCGTCCACGCAAGCCCAGTGCGGATTGGCCGACTTCACATACGACCTTTTAATCTTCGCAGGCGTGCATGAAGGTTTCCTCACGATGTTTTTCTTCACCGTAAGAGCGTCGAAAATTCGAAAACACATTGGTACGTCGCGGGATTTCAACCTCAGCCCTCCCGGTAGGAGGGCAACAGTCCACACCATTGAGCCATCGACGCTTTTTTTCAATATATTGATATTAAAAGATTCACATTTATTTATAATATTACTACAAGAAAAGTCTACTAGGTGGTACACTCGGTACTGAGTGGTCTAGGTAGGTACCACCGCAGTGCCAGATATCGTCCCGTGCAATACCAGTGTTGTGCACTTGTGTGTTCCGGGATGAGGGCACTGTAGCTACTCACATTACCGGGTATGAGAGACTTGACATCTGTCGTCTTTAGTGTCGAGCACCGTGTGGCTATGAGACGTGTGGAGATTAATAACTGTCTATCGGTTGTTGGTCTGGACCACAGATTTCCCAATACAAGAGATGGGGCAAGCCGCGTTTTTAAGTGCGACAAATGTAAGCTCAACGAGCATACACTGGCTGCCAGTTTACGCTCTGTGAGACGAGTCAAGACGCACGAATATTAGAAGAAATTACCGTTTTTTCCCAAAATGCCATCCTGTGCAATTGTAACATGCCATCATCGCAATGAATCAGTAAATTTACCAAGAAATATAATAACTTTTCACAGGTAAGAACCGAAAAAAAATTGCGACACTGCCTATAAACTTAGCGGCTTGTCCAGTCTAATTGTATATTCGGATGTCTATGGTCTGGACCATCCTGTACACTTTAACATAAAAAAAGAAAGTTAAACTCCGACAGTTCTTTGTTTTACGTTCGAATCTTTAACGTGTTATGCGTATTCACAAATGTCCATAAATATATAATTAGTTAATGGTACCCTCCCTGTATAGCAATTATATCGATTTTAGAATAGACGCTTATCGGTATTTAGTTTAAGTGGAGTATTTGACTCGCAGCTGTAGCTTCTCAATACATCTATCTAAATCTAGTATATAAAAGTAAAAATATTAATTTGTGTGAAGGAAATTGTGACTTAAAGATAATTATTATTAATAAAGGAAAAGTATATTATGTATGGCTCCTAAAATTTATAGTAAATTACCAACAAAATTAAAAAATATGAATACTAACATGTTCCGTAAACATTTACTATGTATACTAAAAAGGAAAGCTTACTATACATTGACGGACTTTTTTATTGATAAACTATGAAATATAATAATTATAATACAATTGTCTTATGTTTGACATACTTCTTATATATTTGTTATTATTTGTTTTATTTTTTTATTTCCTGACATTACTAATATTTTACTTTTTAAATTTGTGTTCTATTTAAATAATGTATACTAAAAACATATTATGACTTTGACATGTAAAATTTGTACGCCTACTAAGGGCAAGACATAGTGATACATGCTAAAACTATGACCAAACATCTGTTTATCTATTTGACCACCTATGTCTAACAAATATATGATTTCATTTCATTTAAAACCACATCACACGACATAGATAATAATTATAGTATAACACACAAACAATATCACTAACTCAAACTTACACACAATTACAAGGATCAGGATACTTGGCCTTAGCCCGTACCTGTTTCTTTAATACCGACGTACAGTCGAGATAGTAAGATTTTCGAACATAATAATAATAACACTTACAAAGATTAAACATTCGAAAAAAGGCCTCTGTGCTGTTGGCTTCGGCCCCACACATGCCTTTTAAAGGACCGAGCCACTATTTGGCCCGTGAATCTTAAGGATTTCGAAATAATAATAATAAAATCATTTGTTTGCAAGAATATGGTTACAATTTGGTGTTCATTTCAAAACAATTCCAACATATTCAGTCAAAATTCGACGTGCAAAAATTTTGTCTTATTACCTGTAAAAACTTAGAATAAACAATATTTTTGTGATTTTATTTCAATTGTATATTTTTTTTATTAATAAAATTACATCTACAGACTCATGGTCCGTACTCTTTGTAGTTTAAGATTATTTTGTAATTTAATTATTATAATATTATGTTAGTGCTCCGCGCATGGGGCAAAAGAATTGGTTAAAGGGGGAATGGGAATTGTATATTAAAAATGTTTATATGTGTATAAATAATAAATAAGTTAAGTAGCAAAATAAAAAAAAAAAATAAGAAAAATAATGATATTTAAATGAAAAGTAAAATATATTTTTAATAAAATTTAAGTTTGCTTTCTTGTTGTACTTACTGGTAAAACATATCAATTTTTTCCGCCATTTTTGACGTTTATATTCTGACTGTCAGCTGGGAACGCTTCCTCAATATTCAAGCTGTAACAAAAAACATATTTTAGCAGTATTCATCATCATCAAACATCAAGCACAAACACACTCTTTCACATGTCAACATTCACACATAGATACATAATATGTTCACACAAACACATACACTCTCTCTCTATCTCCACACACATACGTATATAAATCATTTTCATCATCATCCTTTGCCTAATATGTCCACGGCTGAACGACGGCCTCCCCAATGACTCCCACGCGGTCCGATCCCTAGCAGTCGACATCTGCTCCCCGCCATCTTAACTAGGTCATCCGTCCATCTGGTTTGAGGTCGGTCTACTCTCTCTGTTACGTGGAGTTCAAGATTAGATATTTTAAACTGTCATTAAATATTTTTTTATTGATTGAATAACTCTTAACATTTTATTAATAGATAAGGTGATGTTAAATATTGTAATGGCAAAGAAATCTGTCTCAATCCGGCGTAACATCTTTGAAGTGGGCGAAATTAGAAAATCTATTAACACTTAAATAACCGGACTGAGGTTTTCACCAAATATTAGTATAAGGCGGCCAAGTGCAGTTGGTTACCCAATTGGTTATATAACCTCTATCGTCATGGTCATCCATATTTATTCCGGTTATGAGAGAACAGTTGTAATCAGTGATGTTCTGTATATATTAAAGTAGATGCCCGTGCCTCAAAAACGAACCGCCGAAGAGAGTACAGTTTGTACTCTTTTGTTTAGGTTAATGTACGCTCATTCGAAATATGTGTATGTGTCACAGAATTCCCAATACAAGAGATGGGGCAAGCCGCGTTTAAAGTGCGACAAATGTAAGCTCAACGAGCATACACTGGCTGCCAGTTTACGCTCTGTGAGACGAGTCAAGACGCACGAATATTAGAAGAAATTACCGTTTTTCCAAAATGCCATCCTGTGAATTGTAACATGCCATCATCGCAATGAATCAGTAAATTTACCAAGAAATATAATAACTTTTCACAGGTAAGAACCGAAAAGAAATTGCGACACTGGGACTGCCTATAAACTTGGCGGCTTGTCCAGTCTAATTGTATATTCGGATGTCTGTGGTATGTGTGCTGTCGCTGCATTCGGAACACTTTTTTCGCTTGTTTTGTGAGCATATCACGAATCTATAATTTTTACATCATTGGCTATACCGGACCGGTCTATAAATCGTGAACTTACCACAGACTACAAATAATTTATATAAGTATTTTAACTACTTATTTAGCGTAAATGAGTGACCTCTACCCAAAAAAACATGTTATCCTTTTGACATTTACTTCGTGATAGTCTCGGTACTGAGCCGTCTAATAGAAGTGCTTTAGCACTCGTGTTTCGGGATGTGGGCACTGTAGCTAGTGAAATTACCGGGTATGAGAGACCTGACATCTGTTGTCTCGGATGACGGTCACTGCCCAGTGTTAGCGGCAAATAATGACAAGTACAATTATGTATTGATTGAACGTTGTATGTGTTATGGTCAGGCGTATCACTTACCAAGTGAGAGATCTGACCGTACTGTTCATTTTATGACATAAAAAATAACACATCAGCTTATAAGTCCCCATTGAAGGGCACGAGCCTGCCTGTATAGGGTGAATAGACCGTAGTCGTCCACGCGGGCCCAGTGCGTATTGGCCGACTTCACGCACAACCTTCAAATTCCTTTGCAGGCGTGCGCACAAATGTTTGAATTGCGCGCGGTTTGAACTCAGAAAACTTGGTTTAATAAATGGGTCATGACCCAAAAACCCATGGGTTTTTACATTTACAAACAACTTTGTGGTGACCCTACTTTAGAACTACATATAAAAAGTCGAACTGTCGATTTGTTACATAACACAGTTACCCAATACAGATGTGGGTCTGTATGTCATAAGTTAAGTTACGCTCCGCGACTTCGTGCCGGATTTCATTGATGCGAAAACTTTAGCCGCCATTTTGTTCAAAATGATCAATATTATGTCTCAGGTTGTGCGTGAAGTCGGCCAATCAGCACTGGGCCCGCGTGGACGACTAAGGCTTATACACCCGCCACGGGTAGGCTCGTGCCCCTCGGTGGGACGTTTAATGAGTTGATGTTGAAATTTTATTGTCAGTCTATACTTAATACCTAAATATAGCATCGCTCCCCCGCAACGCCCTAAGCCGAGGTTCGAGTCCCGTTCGGGGACGCCCTTAGGCTCGTTGTGTAAATTTTAAGGCTGAGAGCCATCTGCGCTCGCCACTTGCCCGGTGAAGCTGTAAAGGCCATCTGCGGCCAACAGCAGTAGTCAGTTCGAAAAAAAAAACCTAAATATATACTTTTTGTAAATAAATACACATTATAACATAGAAACACCGGACCAATACAAACAGACATTAATGCACACAAAAGGTTTGTACTGCCTGGATAGTGAACCCGAATGATTTTTTGTAATTATAAGCGTACATACAGGTCGGTCAGGAGCTCACCTGATGGTAAGTGATCCGCCTAACCATGACAAAGCGGCATTGAACGAGACCAACAAATCTCCATCAATGCTTCACTGCGCCCGTCACCCGAGACGTGAGATGTTAGGTCTCATACCCGATAATTTCACTAGCTAAGTACAGTGACCTGCATGGCATACCCTGTGCGGACAACCCGGAAAATCGCCAACATATGAAATGATTCCCACTTATTCCCCCATTTACCTCTACAGATTTGAAACCATAGGCGATCTGCTGTCATCAACAGCACTCAATTTGACAAAAATGAAAATTATTTATTGTTTTTAACCGACTTCAAAAAAGAAGGTTCTCAGTTTGACCTGTTAGTATGTATGTATGTTTGTATGTATGTTTGTCCGCGATTATCTCGCGTTTGGCTGAAGCAATTTCGATGCGGTTTTCGGTAAAGTATATGTTACATTCAAGAGAAGGTTTTAGTGTTTTAATTTTATTATTATTAATTTATATAGTAACTCTGTGCTAACGCTAACTTTGACCCGCTAATCCATGAACGGAAGTGGGTCAAAGTTATATAGGTGTGTTAAAACTGCAATATCTTCTAATATATTTATTTAATTCGATTGATGTAAAAAGTATTTTTGTTTTCCATGAAATACTTGTAATGAATATCGTATTTATTTAGATAAGAATTAATACATTTCTCTAACTTCATGGATCAAATCCACCAAATATGCATAAATAATAAACCTACACTTTTCTACTAACGTTTTTAAAGCCTAGTCTAGACTACTACAGCCAGACTGCGTACTAGCCCAAAACAGATATTGGCTTTAGCCTTTTAATAGTAGGCTGTTGTTAATTATAACTTGAGACAATTTAATAACTGTTTAGTTTTAAAACACTAAAGCGGCACAGATTAATAATATTTGGGCACCATAAATCTCAACATTTGAATATGGAACTAATAAGAAATACTATTTTGTACGGCTAATCGCTGGTGGAGGTTGAATGAGGAAAGTGGAAGAAAATTATTTCTAAATAAATTTAACTAACGTGCTTTGTACATACGCTGTTTTTAAGATTAAAAGCGTACGGAGGAGTCCGTCTGTCATATAGCACAGAGGAACCTTTTATGGGAGCATTAATTTATATTTACGGTGAAATCAATCGAAAAAGAAAAAATTTTCTTCTTATCTTCTTCTAACTACTGAAAACCAGTTTAACTGTAGACATTTCTATTTTAATACACACAGTATATATGCTATTAATATGGTTAAACAAATATAATTTACAAAATATTATTAAAGATAAGAATTTATCTTTAAAACTTTGGTTTTTTTTTTATAAGAAAACTTTAATGAAAATATTTTCTTGTGTAAAAACAAGAAAAAAAAATAAAAAACGATTTTTTAATAAAACAATTTTTGCCATCCTCCAAATCAAAACAGTGAATCCAAAAAAGATAACTTTTCAAAAATTAAAAATAACTATTAAGCACTCACCTCAAACACCGGGAAACGTCCTTGATTGAGAAAAAAAAAACTTCAAAAACCAAAACACTATGCGCACATTTTGACAACAGATTTAGCGCGCGCCGGCAACCCAACCTGCACTTTCACTGAACCGATCCGATAGTTACGCGCACGGCTCGCTGAAAAGAATATACGGGGGGAAATTTCGACCAGATACGCGGCGTTTAAACAACGAAGTTAGATCAGGCCCATATTGGATGACTATATAAAAGAAAAGAAAGAAAGAAAAAGAAAGTTTTTCTTAAATATTAATAGATAAACTAATGTATCTCTGTAATAATAAGATTACATGTACGTCGCCCTCTCTTTTTAACCGACTTCAAACAAAAAAGGAGGTTCTCAGTTTGACCTGTTAGTATGTATGTATGTAAGTATGTATGTTTGTCCGCGTATAACTCGCGTTTGGCTGAAGAAATTTCGATTCGATCGATCGCGGTTTTCGGTAAAATATTTGTTACATTCAGGAGAAGGTTTCAGTGTTTTAATTTTATTTGCAGTGCCCTTGCAGGGTGTCACGTGATCAAAGTAAAGTAAATAAAGCCGGAGATACACGTCTTTATTTATGAACACCAATGCAATACCATGTAACTAGCTAAAAATAAATAAATAAAACTAAAGTTACCGTAGGCGTAGCGTAGGACGCCCTCCGGCCCGATGGACCGACGACTTGCGAAAGGTCGCTGGTGGAGGCTGGATGAGGAAAGCGGAGTGGGATACCCAGAGCAAAATGGGGGAGACCTATGTCCAGAGGAGGACTGTGATAGTTTGAATAGAACGCGGCGTTTTTCTTCCCTTACGAAAGCCTGTCTGTCCATTGATGGTCTATGGTCCCATGCTCATCATCAGAATTACAACCTAAATTGTCCACTGCTGAACAAATGTCTCCCCTAATGATTGTTAGTTAACATAGGAAAAGAAAAGGTAACTACTGAGTGAAATGATTAAATACTGAGGTATTGAACTTGCTGGATTCTTTGCAGTAGATAACTAAAATGGTTGAAAAATCGGCTATAACACCAAGGGTTCCAGGTTCGATCCCCGGACATTACAAATACTTGTGTGCATGAACATGTCTGCTTGTAAGTGCGTGGGTGTTTCTATGTATGTATTTGAAAAAAATATATGTTAGTATGTTTATCAGTTTTCCTCGTTTAATATGGGGCTAGATGGCGCTGTATGAATATAAATGGATATTTGTATTTATTTTTTAATTTAAGCGTCCTATTAAAACACGAGTTGAAGCAATTACGCTTCAAAGGATACCTTAAGTGAAAACACAAGAAACGAAAATTCTGGCGTGCCCGCAAATACTTAATCTTATGTTCCACTCAGCCATAAGATTACAATTTATGGCGTGATAAATAGATATTTTACTAGGCGGTAGACTCGGTACTGAGTCGTCTAGGTAGGTACCACCGCAGTGCCAGATATCGTCCCGTGCAATACCAGTGTTGTGCACTTGTGTGTTTCGGGATGAGGACACTGTAGCTAGTAAAATTACCGGGTTTAAGAGACCTAACATCTGTTGTCTCGGGTGACGGGCGCAGTGCGGCATTGATGGAGGATAATAATATCAGTTGTTGGTCTCCTTCAATGCCGCTCTGTTATGATCAGGCGTATCAATTACCATCCGGTGAGCGTCCTGACCGTCCTATTCACTTTGTAACATAAAAAAGTATAATATTGTAAACATTTGTATTGTATATTTTTTACGTTCATGAGTGCTTTTTGTCTAAATTGAAATAAATGGATTTTGACTTTGAATATGTTGGTAATAAAAATAATATCATAAGAAAAATAAAAGAAGCCGATCCCGCGAGGATATTGCAGCGAGGATAGTCAACAGGCCAAACCACTGAAGCGCTTTTTTTTCAAAGCATCAAAACTCATATTTTTAGTTTAGTATTCTAATCGTTTTTTATTATATTTTTGTATATTTTTTGACGTTCATAAGTGCTTTTTGTAAGCCTAATTTGAAATAAATGTTTTTGACTTTGACTTTGAAAAGTTACTATGCTACATTTCCCAGTTTGGTTCAAACATTGCCGGCTGAATTACCTCATCATCAGATCATCATCATCAGCTCATTAAACGTCCCCACCGAGGGGCACGAGCCTACCCGTATAGGGTGTATAGGCCTTAGTCGTCCACGCGGACCCAGTGCGGACGACTTCACGCCCAACCTTTCAATCTCTTCGCAGGCGTGCGCAGGTTAAAGCAGCAGGCTGTTTCACCTGATAGTCCGAAAAGATGACTCCGTGCGTTCGTTTGTCACGTGAAGCCGTCGGTCCCGGCTACAACCTTAGTATGGTAGTCGGTAACACCAATCCGCATTGGGTCCGCGTGCTGGGTTACAGCCCAATCTCCCCATGGCTATGAAGGGAAGGCCTGTGCCCTGCAATGGGCCGGTATAGGCTGATGATGGTTGCATACTGTTATGACGAAACCGTTGCGTATGTTTATAATAAGTGAGTAGGAAACGCGTACGCTAGTGAAAGTTGTTGCGCTTCATTTCTCTGTAGTGATGTGTTTTATATCGATAAACGGATATCGATAAATGTATCGATGATATATGGAAATTATTTGAAGTCTGATACATAAAATTGTTAAATAAATAAATCTAAATATTGTTAAGTTCTCATACGTTGAAGTTACGAGTAGAATAAGAAAATCTCTTATTTTTAAAGAGGTGATTACGTTATTACTAATTGTGCTTCTTTCGATATTTTAAAAAGGTTGACACACTTTTGTTAGATTTTATTAGATGAAAAACCATGGTTCTTAACTGATCAGCTGCTTTAGTACATATACCGATTGTCAATCATATTATTGTTAAAAAAGGGCTTAACTGCTGAGTTATCTAGAGTGCTTATAACTCAAGAGGTCAAAACCAACTTTTTCATCTATCAAATTATTTTTTTCTCAAGTTTAGATATTTCATTTATTTTAAATTGTGTTTTGATTTAGTGCTTATTATAAGCCTTAATTGAATAAAATATGTATAATACTTTTGTCACACCTATTTGTAAATGTGACTATAGAATGAATAGCTTTGTCATAAGAGCATGTAATGCATTCAATGCCAATTACAATCATATAGACATCTTTCATGAAAATGTGAAGCGGTTTCGTTATCTTTTACGAAATCATAAGCTTGTATAAATGAACTGTAGTAATTTCTTTTCTCTTTCTTCTTAGTAAAATGTTAAAAATATGTTTTCTTTATATCCTATTTCTAATATCGAACATATTATTATGATCGAAGTTAATAAATGTATGTATGTGACTTTTGTTCATGCTTTGTATTTTTGTGTCTAACTTAGCAGTGGACATTTTTAAGGGCTTATGTATTATGTCATGTACACTAAACACATGTATTATATTAAGCTGTTAATTGCCTTAATAAATATAAATAAATATTGACTGTTGCCTTCCAATCTGGAACGCGTAGTTCCAAATCCCCCATGTGCCATAACAACGCCTTTCGAATGTTCTTAATTATATGTACGTTTATCCGACGCTCTCACGGTAAAAGAAAACATCGTGAGGAAACCTGCGCACGTCTACGAAGAAATTCGAATGGTTGTGCGTGGATTCGGCCGAACTAGGCCCGCGTGGACGACTAAGGCCTAATCACCCTTTACGGGTAGGCTCGTGCCGCGGTGGGGACATGTACTGAGCTAATGATTTTGAAATTGACTGTCTATACTTATAAAAAGATTATATCGATACTTTGGGCGTGGCACATCACTATAAGGACCGGTTGTGCTTACAGCAATAGTGACGTAAACGGGCCACCGGTTACGCATTGGGCCAGGGCTGTCTATTGACTGGACATTGGGAATGAGTGTTGAATATGATTTTGATTTTTAGGTCATAAAATGAATGGGATGGTCAGTCCGCTCACCTGGTGGTAAGTGATACGCCTGACCATGACAGATGGAGTGGTGGAAATTAATAACAGTACTTGTAATTATTTGCTCTTGAGACAAATGTCAGGTCTCTCATACCCGGTAATGTGAGTAGCTACAGTGCCCTCATCCCGAAACACACAAGTGCACAACACTGGTATTGCACGGGACGATATCAGGCACTGCGGTGGTGCCTACACGACTTAGTATTCATCTTACACTAGCTTTTGCCCGCGGCTTCGCTCGCATTAAATTCGGGATAACACGGTACTTTCATTTATCACTATACATAGGATTTCCCCTCCCTCCAACTTTAAAGGTTTCGAGGTCAATTTCAGAATTTTTTATTAGCAAAGAATATGTTATAGTGAGCTAACCTTGAAAGATAGACATATGCTGTCGCGGACTTTTTTGTAGACCTTTAAAAGGATAACAATACTCTCATACATGACTTTTGTGTAATTTTAACCGTTTACGCAGCGTACGCAGCGGAAGCTCCAAGTATGAAAAAATACCCCCGATTTTGAAACATTTTTCATTACTGCTCCGCTTCTATTACTCGTAGCGTATATAGCCTATATCCTTCCTCGATAAATAAGCTATCTAACACTGAAAGAATTATTCAAATCGAACCAGTAGTTCCTGAGATTAGCGCGTTCAAACAAACAAACAAACTCTTCAGCTTTATATATTAGTATAGATAATTAGTTATTACACAACGAGCTTTGAACCTCTGCTTAGGCCGTTGTGCGGAGGGCTAGGTAGAAAGAAAGAAAGAAATAATTTATTATTTTTGCACATCGCAACACAAGCATAACAAAAAGACAGTAAAAACACACTAATGTCGAGGGAGCAAAGCCGCCCGGCATAATAAAAGAGAGCTTCTCATTTTTAGGGTTCCTTAGCCAAATGGCAAAAAAACGGAACCCTTATAGACCGTATGTCACACCCTATTTTCTCCTAAACTATAGGACTACACTGTTGATACTTTTTTAAGTAGGTATTCTGTGAACCGCATTACAGTCTTCCCAAAAAGCATGAAAACAAAATATTTTAGGGTTTCCCATACATTGAACTGAAACTCAATTTTTTTTATTAAACTCACACGTGAGGGGTACCAGTGAGTCCATAAAAACGTATTGAGGTTTTTAATACATATTTATTTATAAATTGAATAGTTTGCGCGAGAGACACTTCCAAAATGCTTATTCGAACAGCGCCATCTAGCTGTGTGAAACTGGGAATGTGGAAGTACCCGGATATTTATACATATTTAAAATTTACAAGTTCTTAGCTATTCCCCGCGATAGCATAAGATACTCTCCCGCAGTAAAACATAACCTAAAAGCACGGTATAACATTGCTCTATATCTATAATATAAAAATAAATCGCAAAATGTGTTGGTAAGCGCATAACTCAACAACGCCTGGACCAATTTGGCCAATTATTTTTTAAAAATGTTCATTGAAGTCCAAGGATGGTTCTTACGGCGAGAAAAAATCGAATAATTGCCGGGAAAACCCTAAAAACCGCCCTTTTCTTTTTCACATTCAAACGTTTTCTAACTAAAACGTAGAATCAATTGGAGCTTTATTGCTATTATAATATAAAGTTGATTAAAATTACTTACTTTGAAATGCTTATGGTGTTTTATTTAATTATTTTTAATTCACACCGAATTATTACCAGGGTGACGGTTCTGTTCAGGATAATTTTTGCAAAGAATATAAAAAAGGTAGGAACAAAACACTGCAACATTACAATTTTTTCTGACAGGACGAAGTCTGTCGGGTTAGCTAGTTTAAAATAAAAACCTATAATGAAATAATTAAATAAAAATTGAAAATAATAATCTAAAATTTAAGTAGTCTTTGTTTTTCCTCACTACATCAGGTACGTGCGAAAAAAGTCCCGTCCAAATCTATCCAGCCGTTTCAGAGATTGCCCGAACAAACAGACAGACCGACACAAACTTAAAAAAAATTTTTGGTGTATGTATCGTAAAAATATTCATATGCATGAAGGAAAAAAAAATCAAATTTCCAGCAGACACTCCAATGTTATTGTTATGTATAGGTGGACAGAGGTAATGCTTACTACCAGGAAAGCTTTATCCTTTTTTGCGTCTCGCAGTCAACTGCTCAACATATAAGTAATCTTTCACTTTGTACTAAATAAATATCCTGGACCTCCGCTTTCCTAATCCAGTCTCTAGAGATCTTTTGAATGTCATAGGTCATTCGATTTCACTAATTAAAAAAAAGTACATAAAAGTGCCATCTATCGATTCCATATTATATTAAGTTCGTGTAAAAAATGGTGTTTAAAGCGTAACCATAGCCAATCTAGTAAAGTTAATACATATTACTAGATGGCGCTGTAATCTTTTGCTATTAGCCGATAGATGGCATAATGTTGCCTACTTAAGCTAAAATTTTACGTTTTAATGACTTATGGAGAATAGATCGTTCATAAAAGCAGACTATATTTTTATGATTAAGTAAGTATATTCATAAAATAACGACATCCTAAAACTTTGTTATAAAAAGAACTGGGCGACCAGCTACCTAATATTAAGTGTAATTTAGTATTTCGGCACATACTGCGTAGAACCAATGGCCTAAGGGACGTAAAGGTTCTTGAGAATCTTAAGTGGCGTCCACGTAACGGGGAAGAAAGCGAAGTCAACCCCCGAGCAGATAGATGCAGATGGATGTCGACTGCAAGGGATCGGCCCGCGTTGAAGTATTCAAGGGCCTTCGCATAGTTTAGGGAACACCTGACACTGCTTACAACATTGAAATGAATATACAAAAATATCAGTTTTTTTTGTCATAAAAGCAGACAGCAGCTGTCATTTCGTGTATACATTTTTGATAATTTTTTTTATACATCCATTAGTGTTTTGCACTTGTGTGTTTCGGGATGAGGCA